>VDFB02073602.1:57517-192168 GCA_007258455.2 Sequoia sempervirens
TTAACAAGTTTGTTAAGCTAGAAGTCAATTTTTGAAATAATTTTATGTGTATTATTCTAACAATTTTGATATTGTAAGAATTTTTCAAAATTAGAAGAGGTCCACATAATTATTAAGAGGTGTTACTTAACCATTCAATAAGAAATGATTTTATGAGGAAATATAATAATGGATTTAACAAATATATAAGTGGTGCATTAAAAAACAGCTGTTAGATTAATCTTCTTATTTATTCATTATATTTTATAATTTTAATATTTAAAATTTAAAAATTACAATTTTAGAGATTGTAAATCTTGAATATCTATTTGAAGATATTTTTATTTATATATTAAAGATTATTTTATTCTACTTTAAAATTATTTATTTCTATTATTTACTTTATTTTTAATTTTTTAATTTTGATTTTCCTTATATTTTTAATAATTTTAATTTTATTGAAACTTTAAAAATATAACAAATATTATATATTATTTTTTAATTGTTTTAATTTTATAGCTCTGTTTTCTAAAATATATATAAATTGTGTTTTGATTTTTATATATAAGAAAAAGACATAAAAATGTCTTTCACCATAATAATAATATAAAATCTTAATAAATCTTCAATTTTTTAGATGTATATAAATTGTGCTGATTTTTATATATATGAAAAGACATTAAAACTTCCTAATGTCACTGTAAATGACTTTCACCATAATAATAATAATAATAAAATCTTAATAAATCTTATACAAAAGAAAAAAAAAGAGCGCCTTCCACATCAAAGTCCAACGTCACAACTAAGGCGGCAACACGCCCACAGGGACAATTGGTTGCTATATATATATAATATAATATAATAATATATATATCCTTCTCTAAGAAAACTTCGATTCCAAAAGGAAGGCACTCCGCCATTCTGATGTCATTTTTAAGCCACTAATATAAAATGACAAATGTTTTTAAATCATTATTACGATCCTCGTGAACACGAGTAACTTTTTAAGAGTTTTATCTGCATTTCTGTGAGGTGGCGCTGACATGTAATTTGCGTGTTTTAGATGCAAAAGTCCTTCCCATCTCAATCAGAAGTTTGGTGCCGGCATTTACTTCTCTCCACTGTCCACCCGTCTTATAAATAAATAAACTATTGGAGAGCATCATAACTCAGTCGTAGCCTTCAAGTTATAGCCAATCTCTTCTGATTACAGTTGCAGAGAGTTTGTCGGCTATTGGTCTTAATTCTGTAGCTTTTATGAATCAGGTGTCTTGTACAATTGCAGAGTGTATTTTAATTTTTGCCCAACTATTTCATTGTTTATAACTTTATACTAAGCGTTTATAGTGAAGAGTGAAGCTTCATCACTGTGAGGTGGACGTTATGTGTTTGAACGGTGACCTTATCACAGACATCTTAGGCCGTGTGGATGGTATAACACTTGCAAATGCAGGATGTGTGTCTTCCCAATTTCGGTCTAGTGCAAGGCAGGAGAGTTTATGGGAAGAGGCATGCTGCTCTGTGTGGCCTTCCACAGGGAGCACAGATACTAAAGATTTGATCTCTTCTTCATTGGGTGGGTTTAGAAATTTCTATGCAAGCTGCTTTCCCTTCATTGATTATCATGAGTCTGGGTTTTCTGAGACAAATTCAAGGTGCAATGGATTGAAGAATCTGGGTGATGCTAATAATCCATCTGATTTTGTCTGTCTTGTGGATGTGCAATACAAGAATAAGTTCATCTATTCTCAAGTTTTGTGGGGCATCCCTGCTCCAGAAGATTTTGAGGGGTGGTTCTGCAACTGCCCTTTCAGGATTGATCTCATTAACTTTGATGAGGATCACACTAGCCCAGATCAGTTGCCAACAATTGTGCTTGGGGAGATTGAGAAGGGCGGTGAATTTTGGGGGCACTTGATGGAAAACATTAGGTTAAGCTGGATTGTGATAAACAGGAGAACAGGGCAAGCAGCCAATCTTTCGAGCTGGAGTCCCTTGGTTGGGCAAAAGCATTGGTCCTCTGACAAGGACTCAGTCATATGCTTTGGCTCCATATTACCCGCTGACAGCATATTGCCTTGCAAAACTGTACAGTGTAAGTTTGTGATGAAGTGTAGAGTTTCACAAACAGATCATACCAGCATAAAGATCACTGAACTGAGTATGCAGCTGGAAGATATCATGGGAGCTCATGCTAATGGGAGAAACAGCTTGCTTATCCTAGAAAGGGCTCTGCATTGCAGAAGGACTAAGAACCACAATAAGATTTTGGAATCCTGTGGAAAATACTTGAGAGAACAGAGAACGTTGAAGGAAGCACAGATTAGGAGGGAAGGCCGTCTGGATGCTCTCTTTATTCTAACTGGCATTATTACATTCGCTTCATTTTGGTGTTCTATCTTCTGATCGAGTGATGCTATCTTTTGACTCTGTTCCCTCAGAGGATTAGAAAATATGAAATTGATAAATATGTTGAAATTTTGAATGAAAATTTTCCCCTGAATCCTTGTACAGTTAAATATGGATTTGAAGAAAGAGCATATTTCCAATGTTTATTCACCTCTCAATTTCCTGGGGCACTGTAATTGCCAATTGGCATCTATAAGTTCACTCGCTTCAGTTTCAATTGATGAATTTTTATCCATAAATTTAATTTTATGTGTAATTTCAGGATCCAACGACTACTAAATAATAATTTCAGGATCCAACTACTACTAAATAAATATTTAATTTTACGGCCTTCACTCCTATTTTTCATTCTTCCTCTTCCTGATGATGGATCACTGAGTGTGATTCGAAACGTCTTTTTTTTCTAGGATGAAAAAAATATACACAGCTAAATCCAAAAGCATATTATCTAAGATATAATTTATTTTGTGGTTATCTCGGGGACACAATGAAAAATGTACATCAAAAAGTTGGGTAAAGAGGTTCTCCCGCAGAGTTTGCTTGGAATTGTTAGGTGCTTTGTCTTCGGTCTTTTTTATTTACCAACTTAAATTTAATATTGGAGGAAAATTAGCAACTAAAAATTAAATGATTTTTTTAAAATTATGAAATTTTGTTTTATATAATATTTATTTTAAGAATAGTTGGCCAAGTCATATGTAGGAGACTTTATTTTCAACATGAACACTCAACAATAACAGTCTAATAGAAGTTTGAATCTTGATTGCAAGAACCGCAATGTTGCAATTTAACCATCACAATATGCCATTATCTGTTTTATATGAAAGTTAACATTCAAAGAAGTCTTTCATTTGGTTTATAGGTAAAAGTGTCAAATCAGTTGGTCAATCTCTTCTTTTATAGGAAACACCCAAAGGTCTTCAATTGGAGCCTATCCAACCACGACACACTATGTGGTGTCACAAGTGCAATAAATATATTCAATCAAATTAAAGCAATTTTGTACATGTTCTTTGGTTGCATTTTTTCACTTTGACTCAAAATTGAGACTCATTTATGTGTTTTCACCATAATACAAGAAATGTAATTAATACAACAAACTAAATGCATAAACTCAAATGCTCACACTATGCTATGCCCCACACCATGCAAGAAGGTAAAAACTTTTCTAAGAAATGTGGGAGAGATGGAGTAGCAAATACACCTATTACAGACGCTGGCAGATTTTTAATCTTTTCATGCACATGTACACAAGTGCTTACATAAATTAGAATCCTATAAAACCAGTTTCTTATAATTAAATAGCTCGTATACACTGTTGCACTGAAGAATTGACAGTTGGATTAGGCAAGAGCATTGACATGTTTCAAGCTTCTTGTTGCAGACTGAATCCACTATCTTCAACTTTCCCCCTTCTGCTCTCAGAGCAACAAACCTAAAATCATTAGGCACATCTTCTCGGACTATATCTCTGCTAGACGAACATGGGCTGCTTTTCATAGTGATCTCCCTGCTATCTTTGGCCCCAAACTTTTCTGGGAACGCCTCATTTAGGATTTGGTGCCAATCATAATATGATCTCTAAAACTTTTAAACAGATAATTGTGTATCATACCAAAGTAAGAACATGTAGACCAGCAATGATAAATCACAGGTCATTAACATCATAGGATAAATTCTATGTGCTGGATTCCCCTTATTCAGATGACTCCTGGACTGATTTTGAAATTGAATTTACAGGACATTTACATAAATTTTAGTTGAAATAGGAAGAGAAATCCTATAATTCAACTATAACCGAGTTTGGAGAAATTCTGTTCAATTGAAATAAAAGAGGGGTTAAAATTTATTCAAACCAGAAGAAGTACAGAGCACGGGCATCAAACAGCCCTATCAGGAACCACTAAGTGGTCTAACTGTTGAGACAAACCCAGAGGTAATTGACCCTTATCCACAATATTCCAATGTTGTATGTGATCAGAAGCCCATTTGGCCAGACAATCTGCTACTCCGTTCCACTCCCTAGGGATATGAGTGAAAGTAACAGAGTCCAAAGAATCACACAAATTAAGAATTTAGTTAACAATCAAAACTAACTTCCAACTAACATCCTCAGAAAATAGTCCCATTCTTACACAACCAAAGCTAACTTCCAACTTACACATTCTCATGAATAATTTCATCAACAATGGGTTGATCTAAGAGGATAAGAGTCCCATGATGGCACCACTCTCTCTGAAAATGAAAAAACAAATTGAGGTAAATGCAATAATGCCACTTAGAATACAGAGGATATCTAGATGCCCTTCACTCATCTTTGCTTCCTTCAACTTTCTCTGTTCAGTGAAATACTGTTAATAAGATACCAAAATTTGAGCATGGTTCTCACTTTTTCTGCAATCTAGAGCTCTTTCTAGGATAGCAAACTATTCCTCCCATTAACTTTATCTCTCATCGCATCTTCGAACTGCATGCTAAGTTCAGTAATGTCCAAACTGGCTTGATCACTATCTGAAACTAACACTTTATAACAAGGATACAATGTAGAAACTTGCAAAGCAATATATTTTGTGTGTTGGATTATTTAATCCCAACCACTGTTCCCCTGTTTCAACTTTCAACTGCAACATTTTAATTCTCAATATGGAATCCCGTTTAACAGGACTGATTCATTCTCCTGATTTGTTCTGTTTAGCCTCTTGCTTGATGCAGGGATCAGTGTCTGGAGGTATAGGTCTCCTCTTTCTACACATGGGCAGTTTTTACTGACTTTTGTTTAGGCAGTCCTATACAGCTCTATTATTAGAGACTACCTTCGCATGTAAAGTTAGAGATGTAGATGTTTAGCAAAGTATTATTCTTAGTTTTTTTTTTTATAAAAAAAGACCAGAGCTCTTATATAAGAAGTTTCCAGTATATTAAAATAAACTCAATCTTTTTTCTGTGTATCTGCAAAAAGGGAGAACAGAGTTGTCTGTTGTTTGTAAACAAGTCTGCTGTCCAAAGTTTTCTTCTGTGCTCTACTAATGTGAAATAGAGCACTCTATTATAGACATCGTATGTAAAAAGAGCACTTGCTCTCTCTTAACTTGATATATATAAAACTAATTTGCTTCTCTATTTTTCTGTTTTCTCTCTGCCTTTCCCTTCATCTGGTATCATAGCAAGGTCATCACAGCCAACAATGACAATTTTAAGCACAAGCTTGCCAAATCTTCAAATGGCTCATTTCAGTAAAAAAATTATGATAAGCTTGCCAAATCTTCAAATGGCTCATTTCAGTGACAAAAATTATGATTATTGGTCAAATCACATTGAAGGTTTTATTCTATTCTCAAGACATATGGAGGCTTGTAGAGAATGGTTTTCCTGAACCAATTGATATAGTAACATACAATGCTCTATCTATCTCAATAGAGAAGCATTTACTTAGGGATAATAGAAAGGACTCCAAATTTCTTTTCTACATCTTCCAAGCAATGAATGAGAGTATGTTTTCAATGGTTGCAGCAGCAACAAAACAACAAAGTTAAAATAAGCGTGGGATATCTTCCAAACAGTATATCTAAGGAATGATCCAGGTAAAAACAATTAAGTTGCAAATGTTAAAAGAGATTTTGAAATTATGTATATGAAGGACTTGCTGATATGTGTTTTTGCAAGCCACAACACAAATAAAATACTTACCTCTTGAAAGAAAATCAAAATCCCTATAATTCAAAAACTGACCACTCCAAGGCTTTGAATGTCAAGTCTTGACTTGTAAAATAACTTAGTAATCAATGCATATTTGTTGTTTTCACAAAGGGGCCTTACATTTATAAACTGAAAATTTTATGAAGGTTCCAAATAGAGTTGTGTGGAGTATGAAAGTCTTGAGTATATCTTCAAATCTAAGATCTAAAAAATGCTTTTTATCATCTAATTTGGCAATAAACTTGATGTTGATCCTAACTAATTGTGTGATTTTAACAAACTTCAAAAGATAGGGTGAGAAAGGAAAGGGACAAAAATTCCTATGGACAACTATAATAATAATTCACCTCTTTAGATAGATAGATCCCTCAAATAAACCAATATTTGTTTAATCAAAGAAATTCTCACAATGCTACATAAATAGTGCAATCTTCAATGGATATAAAATATTTTCAAATTGCAAACAGTCATTCAAGTACACAAATCTAACGCAACTCAAACAAATCTTCATAATTGAACTAAATGCAAAACAAGTTCAGACTAACCATACAAAACAACTTATAGTCAACAAGCTACAAATGGTATAAACCAGAGATCCATCAGATATCTAAACACATCATTATCACTACAACTCAACTTAGTCTAACATTCGGAAATGAACCATGAAAAACTATTGGAACAATCCAAAAAAACACCAAAGTCGATGCTTCTTGTATTGATTTCAAAATAATCTTGAGTATAACAATCCTTGATCTCTCTAATCTCTATTGCAACTAAACTGCTAAGTCTACTTCCAAATCTACTTTCTTCTAAACTGCTACTTTTGTATTGCTACTCCAATGCCCCTCATGGGGGTTTGGGGACAACGCTTCCAATGAGGTTGAGGGGTAGCACCCCTAGTAGGGGTCTGGAGGAAATGCCTCCAACGAGGTCAAGGCGTAGTGCCCCTCATGAGGTTTTAGGGGCAACACCCCTAGCACATTCTTTATCACATTATAGGGCGAGGTCAAGGGTCTGAACCCTCACTGCCAAGCCCAAATTAAGGCCTTTGAAACCACACAAACCTTCATGGTGCACGTCATTTTCACAATTTTATCACCTAATGGCGAAATTAGGTATTTAACACATTTTTGTTTATTAAAATGTTTTTAAAAATGATTTTCTTTTATAAATTTTTAAAATTATTTGGTTTGGGCAGCCCTTGGGTCACCTTGGGTTCTCTTGGGAGTGACCTAGGTATGCCTAGGGTCCCACCTAGGAACCTTGGGTTTGTTGTGAATCCTTTTGTGAAGGATTCAGGCTTGAGGCTGGGTGAGATCCTTTCGTAGAAAGACCCACAACAAACTCAAGGTGCTTGGGTGGGACCCTAGGCGTACCTAGGCTACTCCCATTGTACGACCCATACCCTCACCCATTCGGTATGGGATCATGACTCCCAAGGGGCGTACCTAGTAACGGGTGATCCCATAATAGTGGTTTACAATTTTTGACCAAACTGAACACTAAAATTATTATTTTTAACTAAATCTTCACATTTGGGCACCTATAGCAGCTAAACCGTGAGGAATTTGGAAGATGAGATGCAAACTGAAAGCCTTACTCACATTTTGTCTATAGATTCTAAAATATTTTTTTCAAAATTTTGAATTAGATTGCACTTTTTCCATCTCCCATGAAAATTCGATTTTTCAAAAACAAACATTTTTAAAAAAGGACACACACCGTGATAACGCATAACTTTTTTTCCACGTAATGATAAAAATTCCTAATTCTTTCAAATTTAGATTTGTAACTATGATATCTATGCTTCCACTTCTGTTGACATTGTTTTTATTGAATATTTTTCTTTAATCAAGTTTTCAAAGTCAAACCACCATAATTCTGTATTATTATTAGTATCAATCGTAGATAATGGCATAACTTTTTTGTATATATCTAAATTCAATTTTTTTGGTTGGATCATGACTTCAATATCTCGGGTGCATTCATATTTTTCAATTTTGCTTTGATAATCTAATATTTTTCCACATAGAACAGACCTTCATTTCTAAGTGAAGAACATATGTTTAATAAAACTAGAAAAAACAAATACATAATAAACTGCAAACATATTATTAAAATTATATTCGTTGGATAGCTCGCTCCAAGGACTATCCGACCTGCATGGTTTCAAACTTTCCATTTTCATCCTCAACCCGAGTCTTCCGGGTTTAAAAAAATAGACTTTTTTATGTCTCTTCAAGAGTGGGGATGAGGGGCAAGCGGGCTTGAGCTAGTGAAAACCCCTTAGAGGTTCGCTCAACTAGGGTTCTGGCTGGAACATTGGTTCGAAATAACTCTTTCAAGGGGTTCACTTGAACCCCTTTGCCATGCATTTTTTGGCGGCCAAAATTTAAAGTGGTTCGCTTGAACACACTGGTTCAAGCAAACCCCTAATGGGTTCGTACGAACCAGTAGGTTCGTACGAACCCCCAAAATCATTTTTTTGTTGCTTTGGGGTCATTTTTTGTGAGTTTTGCTTTCTCACTTGAATTGTAAACCACTATTGTGGCTTCACCCTAACTTAAGAAAAAACAATTTGATTTCAGTAAATAAAATGCAAACTTTACTAGAGAACATCAAAACCAAAGAAATATGTTTTTAGTATGCAATATTGCAGAAGAAAATAAAAAAAGTGTATGCTTTTCACATTGATGTTTTCTAGTTTGGATAAGACAGTAAAATTAGATGTTAAATTGTGTTACATCCCTTACCTTGAGACTATAACTTAACTTGTTTATGATAATGGAACCTTGGACGTTAATGTAGTTGCAAATAATGGCCTTTCATTTGAACATGAAATAAAGGATTAAATAATTGCTCTATTTGTTGCAACTGTAATGTGAATATGAATGTTTATTTTAATATGCGAATGTACATGATGATGATGATGATATTTAAATGTGGATTTACATGTTAGGAATGGTCTAACCCTAGTTTTTGTGCCAAGTGGTTGCAAGATCGACATCACACGAAGGGAAGAGGGAGTATCATCAGGGAGAGGATGTAGTTGACAAGGATCAATTTGTCATCGAACTCTAGGTAGTGTATGACGTGCAACGACATACTGTTGGCCATGGTTTAAATAATATAGATATTAATTATTAAGTTGAAATAATATAAATAATATAAATTTTGATTATCAAGCCGGAAATTAAAATATAAGATACTTACCAAAGAAATTTCAATTATATATAAGAAGCCCATTATTGTTAATAAAAGAAAAAGAAATTAAATATTAAAATATAATAAATATTTAATTGAGGAATGTTTTTGCGGGAGAAGTGGGTTGTCGGATTTGAATCCTGAAGCGTTCCGCCATTCCCTAATGAAACCGAAGGAATGCAAGAAGTCGGGGCTCTGGAATGGAATACAAAGGGGCTACCATTAAATGTTGATCTCTTTCTCGATGGAAGGAATTCTTTTCTCTTTTTTTCTTTGGTCTTCCCTGGAGTATAATTTTTTTTGGTGTGGCCCGAACTCTGCTAGGTTCTATTCCATTTTTTTCTCATTCGCAGCCTGATTTTGGGAGTTTTCTCTTTCCATTCAGCCGCAATAGCTAGGGCTCTCCTTTCCTCTTTCTTTCGTCGAATTCATGAAAGCTTAACTCATTCTTTTTGATAGCCATATTTGTTTTGGTGTGAGAAGTCTGGTTATCGACTGGAAAACACTTGTCTAAGTGCGGGTTCTTCATTGAAGGACTGAACCGTGGAATACCACTGAAATTTCAATCCTTCAGAGTGGCGACGCCCAGTTATCTCCTTCATCGAAGCTGTTAGCCGTCAACAGTTAGCCGTCTGTGGTGATAGGATCTCAAGGTAAATTCGTCAGGCTTCAGACTTCTGATAGGCATGTAAAGCAAGTATTCTTTCTGTTGTCTACATTTAATGAACTATAATAGTCTGTATCAATCTGTTTGATAAGCCATCTTCGAATTGAATCTTATCTTGGTAAATTTCCCAAAAAGGACGAATTATTTTATGAAGATATTAATTGATGTTAACCTTCCTTGTCTTCGAATATTTTCTTTCTGAATCGTTTCCTTTTGGAATCCGTATGAGGGTTTCGGAATGCCTAAACTCTGCTTAGTAAACCAGCCCATCTTCAACTTGTCTAAGTCTTCTTGATCTTCCAATCTTTTATTTTCGGATTAGGAATCTGTCTCTGTAATATACCCGAGCTGGGTCCTCTAAACCATAAGAATCTGTCCAGAGTATCAATCTCTTCAACGACTTAAGTAAACAATTTGCACATCTGGAATTTGAAATAATAAGTTAAGACTCTTTTCTGTTTGTAGGAGGAAATCATTTAAACCTTGTAATCAGATCCTATCCTATCGGGAATTATCTCCCCCGTTTCCTCTTTACCTGAATTGAAATTAGTTTGAGTTATCTTGATTCTCTTGTGAATAATCTTCCTTATCTAACCGAAACCTCGCTGCTCTGCTCTTCAATATCTGAGTTGGTTTTGAGCATAATCTCTTCCTTCTGAGATCCTTATATGGCTTTAAGCTTTAAGATTTGGATAAACTTCGATGTTAAACTTGTCTTTTTCTCCCTTTCTTCATGAATACAATTTAGTAGATTATTAATGAAAGAGGAGAAATCTTATGTGCCTAATCTCTCTCTTTTCTATATGGAAGACAGCATAATCTTAATATAAGATATGAATCTAAACCAAGTTAATGTAATATTAAACAATAAACTCTAGGATTAGAACTATAGAGAAAAATGATACTCCTTTAAGGATTGCAAGAAAAGAGAAACCTAATCTAAGAGTTGTCATGTCGAGCAAGGGTGATTGCTGACGGCACAATAGTGCCAGAGATGTCGGCACAGTAGTGCAAGAGACATCGACACAATAGTGTCAAAGATATCGGCACAGTGGTGCTAGTACATTGAAAATCCTTGGTCAAGGTAGATGCCAGTTAGGCAAAGTCAGCTTTCATGTTCGAGATATACTCTGGTCAGAAAGATCCTTCTAGTTAGGGGAAAACTATAGAGGAAGGTTCGACCAGCGATATAGGAATCATGGACACCAGGCTCAGAGACATGATGACATTTGATCCTTGTCCATTGCCGTCGAGTAGGTCTGGTTGGGTGGTAAAGCCCCTGATGATCATCCCTCTTTCCCTCATGGATAAAGTAACTCAAGAGTTTCAGCTTGAAGATGGTGTCAAATATCTAAACTTTCCTCGTACTTATCTCCAGGTATTTGCATTGTCAAATTAAGGTTTATTTCCAATTATGCGGTAATTGCTATTCATACATTATAAACGTTCATTGATAAATCTGCAAATGTTGTCTTAGATTAGCCAGTTGTTTTCTTTCAGTTGAAATGTTGAATTCTTGAAGTTAATTTTAGAATAATAAAGTAATTTTGAGTTTTAAAAGAAAACCTTAGAATGACAGTTATTTCATTGTGATTATTTGGAAAACAGTTAAAAGTTTCATTTCAGCTGAAATCTGTAAATTCAGAAGTTTGTTGTTTAATCCGATAAAATTGGAAACCCTAGTTCGTTATCAGACAATGAAGGACGTGAGTTAGTTAATGATGCCCTAGCGGATAATCTCTTTTCAATTCACTGTCTTTATTTGGAAACCCTAGATTGTTAGTTATATAATTGCCTTTCAGCTGAAGTTGGCAAATAACTGTTTTTCCTTAAACTGTAAGATGTTAGACGTTACAAATTGGACAATGACAATAAAGTATCAATTGTGGGAAAGGGAAACATCTATATTCTATTTGTTCTTGGTCTAAAACACAAATTGAAGAGCATTGAATAGCTTGTTCAAAAAGATTATAGAATATTTTTTGAAAACAAAAAATTATAATTTTAAACAAATTTCCAAAAAAATTAGCTCATTGCAAAAGTTTAAATTCAGTGATAGCATTATCCAAAAATAAACATATTGATACCATTTTATTAAGAGTTGATATTGAGAGATCTATTTGGAATTTTGTAGGTCCAAACCAATGTGTAAACATCTTCACTAAGACATTAGGAGAATTTTTTTTGGATGTTCTTGATGATGGTAGTTGTAATTAATGGAGAGTATTGGATTATTTAATCCAACCACCACTGCCATGCATCAAGTGTAGCACTTTAATTCTCAATCTAGAATCGTGTTTAACAGGATTGATTCATTCTCTCTTGTAGGGATTAGTGTCCCGTGGTATGGGCCTCCTCTTCCTATGATAGTCAGTTTTTTTGCTGACTTTTGTTTGGCAGTCCTATACAGCTCTATTATTAGAGACTGCCTTTGTATGTAAAGTTAGATATGTAGCTGCTCAGCGAAGTAATATTCTTAGTTGGGTTTTACCTTTTCTTTTTGTTATCTCTGAAAGAGATCAGAGAGCTGAAGCTCTTATGTGAGAAGTTTCTGCAAAATAAAAATAACTCTGTCTTTTGTTTTCTCTGTGTCTGCAAAAAGGGAAAGCAGAGCTATCTGTTGTGTGTAAACGAAGTTTGCAGTCCAAAGTTTTCTTTTGAGGTCTGCTAATGTGAACCAGAGCACTCTGATATAATCATCTATATGTAAAAAGGTTACTTGCTCTTCTATAAGAGTTAAGAACATTGACATGCTTCAAGCTTCTTGTTGCGGACAGAATCCACTCTCTTCAACTTTCCCCCTTCTGCTCTCTCTGCAACAAACCTGAAATCATTAAGCACATCTTCTCGGACTAAATCTCTGCTAAACGAACTTGGGCTGCTTTTCATAATGATCTCCCTGCTATCTTTGGCCCCAAACTTTTCTGGGAACGCCTTATTTAGTATTTGGTGTCAATCATAATATGATCTCTAAAAGTTTTGAACAGATAATTGTGTACCATACGAAAGTAAGCATATGTAGACCAGCAATTATAAATCACAGGTCGTTAACATTATTGGATAAATTCTATGTGCCGGATTCCCCCTCTTCAGGTGCTTCCTCTGTTATTTTAGAAATTGAATTTACAGGACATTTACATAACCAAGTTAGGAGAAATCCTGTTCAATTATATACATTCTCATAATTAATTTTTCCAACAATGGGTTGATCTTAGAGGATCAGAGTCCCATGATGGCACTTGAAAACGAAATAAAAAATCGAGGCAAATGCAACAATGCCACTTAGAATACAGAGGGTATCTAGACGCCCTTCACTCCTCATCTTTGCTTCCTTCAACTTTCTCTTTTCAGTGAAATACTGTTGGTAAGATACCAAAATCTGAGAATGGTTCTTACTTTTTCTGCAACCTAGAGCTCTTTCTAGGATAAGCAAACTGTTCCTCCCATTAACTTGAGCTCCCATGGCATCTTCCAACTGCATGCTAAGTTCGGTGATCTTCAAACTGGCTTGATCGCTTGAAACTCTACACTTCATAGCAAGGATGCAATGTACAAACTTGCAAGGCAATATGTTGTGTGCAGGTAATATGGAGCCAAAGCGCATTACAAATTCCTTATCCGGTACCCAATGCCTCTGCCCGGCCAAGGGACTCCAGCTTGAAAGATTAGCAACCTGCCTTGTTCTTTTGTTTACAACAATCCAGCTTAACCTAATATTTTCCATCAATTGCTCCCAAAATTTATCATCTTTCTTCACCTTGCCAAGTGACTCTACAATTGTTGGCAACTCATCTTCAATAGCATGGTCTTCATCTTCAACATCAGAAAACTCAATGAGCTCCATTCTGAAAGGGCAGTTAGAAAACCAGCCCTCAAAATCATGAACACAGGGGATGCCCCATACAACTTTGGAAAAGATGGCCTTATTTTTGTATGCCACATCGACAACTGACACAAAATCAGAAGGAAGAGCATCATCTAAGCTTTTCAGCTCCATACACATTGAATTCCTCTGGGAACTTTCACAAGCAATGAGGGGAAAGCAGTTTGCATAAAAATTTCTGAAGCCACCCAATGAATCAGAGATCAATTCTTTAATCCCTGTGTCCCCTGTGGAAGGCCAGAGAGCACAGCACACCTCTTCCCATATCCTCTCCTCTCTTGCAATGGACCAAAACTCTGAAGACACACATCCTGCATTTGCAAGCGTTGTGCCATCCACACAACCTAAGATCTGGCTGATAAGATCACCATTCAAAGACATCACGCCCACATCAATTTTTACAAATTGGGTTCACTCTGTTCTACTTCTATAGATACTTATCTTCAAAATCAAATGGTTTGGCAAAGCATGAATTGGGGATGATGGTTGAAAGAAAAATTAGATAATCAGCCGTCATTTTAAGAAAGAGTATAGGCGATTCATTGATCACGACATAGTCTCGCTGTTCTTCAAAATGCCTTTTGCAACTTGTCTAAAATACCCCACTGAGGTAGCCTCGCTGTTCTTCAAAATGCCTTTTGCAACTTGTCTAAAATACCCCACCGAGGTCAATGATATCAACAGAAAGTGGATTGGGATGAAAAGAAGTTTCCAAGGATCCACCGGATCACAGTTGGATAAGATTTTAGATTATAATATCAAAATAGTATTTTATGTCGGCCGGCCTTCGTCTGAACTCCACGTATTTAACATAGTATTCCTTCTTATCCATGCCACAACAGCAATTGGATTCCATCATGTCAAAAAACTTGTTTGCCAATTCAATTGTGGCCCCAAGGAAACCAGAGAACTTTCTCTGCAGCACACAATTAGCTTGCATGCAATTTCGCTCGTATTTTTTCCCAAACCAATGACTCTCATACATACCTAAATAAAATCTTTCTGGGATAAGTGACAATCTCAGCCGGGACCGACTGAATGTGTGTAAGCATATGCCATAATAAATTATAAGGAGATTATTCTTCATTCTAAGTCCTTACGGCTGTCAGCAACCGTGTTTGACAAGTTGTATGATATTTTCTTCTTTTAAATTATATAATTTAAATGTTTCTGATTATTAAGAGTATTTGGTCACTGCCATGTATTGATATTTACCCAGAAGGTGTCTTAAATGAGCTTTCAAAGCTCATTTTCCTACGGACGGTCGAAAAGTCACCGGAGATCTTGGTTGACAGTAAAACGCATCTCAGTCGTCCATCATTTTTAATAGAAAATGTCATAGCCCTTGATACACCCGCTGTTCGCTGCATAAATATCTACTACAAATATCAAAGGCTTTAAATGCATATGTCTAATCTCAACAAGAAAAGAATCCACCAATATCTTGAAGGCTTTGAATGCTTCTGTCAATTACTGATTCCCTTCAGCTGCCCTCCATCACCGCCTCCAACACCATTTTTTCGGTTGTTTGCGGCTGATTTTCGCTGCTTTCCCACCACTTTTTCACTGCTTTCCCCGCTGCTCCTCCAAACTCTTCGTCGTTGGTATTGAGCTTTCACTTCTCCAATTTGGCGAGCTGCAGCCTAAAATTAAGGCTTTGACGAGGGTTTTAGAGTATGTTTATTAAAATGAAAATTACCCCGAGATCCTAATCCTATTTTTTTTTTTTTTAATTTTTAAATAATTGTTTTTCATTTATTTGAAAGATTTATTTTATATTTCAGTTAATATAATATTTGATTTATAATTTGTTTAAGGTAAAATTTGATTTATATAGATATATTTTTAATATAAAATTTGATTTATAAATTTATTATATGAAATGTGGATTATATTTTAATAATAAAAAATAAGCTATAAATAAATAAATTATACTTATTATTATATATTATATTTTAAAATAGAACTATTAATTACATAAAATAATTAAAATTTATAATTAATAATTATTATACTTTTATATAGTATAAATATAGATTAAAATTTATCCTAATCAACTTTCCACATTTCTTGGGCATACCCATTGCACATTAAGGTGCCATTGCTAGTTTATATTGTTCATAGAATATCATTTTTCTATATTATATAATAAGATATAATTTATTTATTTTTACTTAAAATAAATTATATAATTAAATAATTATTAATTATAGTCAACGGGTTGAGTTTAATTGGTATAAGAATTGATTTTTTATTGTGAAAATCTAAAATTTTGAAAGTGATATTGAAGGTGAATATATGTTTGATAGAGTAGATTATTTTATTGAGCTTTTCTTAATAGACAAAGTAATTTTAAATTAGCAAGGAAACCCTACTAGTCTATGTCTCAAATGCCAATTAAAAAATAATAATAATCATTATTATATAATTGTATTATATTTAATTATTTATTAACAACTTATTCAATTAAATTATATATTTAGTAGTATATAAAATTTTTAAATTAATTAAATTATTATTAATGTATTAAATTTATAAACCAATAATTTTCATTTGAGTAAAATAGTGTAATAACTTTATATAAGATAATTTTAGAATAACTTTCATGAAAATGTGTCATAAATGAGAAATAATGCATCATTTTATATTCACTAAAATAAATTTGTAAGAAGTACAATACAAAATTTATTTTCTATTAATTTTAGTCTCTTTTTCCTTAGTTGGCAAGTTGTTTTCCATTTTTTCATCTTTACATAGTGGTCATATGTAAATGATGACATTATTCTTAGTCCTTCCAATTACTTTACACAATATTTACCCACAAATGTTATCCCTATTATATTTTTTTACATTATATGAGTGGATTTTGAAAGAGTCAAATATTGTGATTTGTGTATTGATAATGCCCAAGCCAAACCATAAGGGATTTAGATTGTGTGAACCCTTTCTATTGTTGGAATTGCATTGGTCTGTGGATTTTGATCTTCAAATTCTATCCTTGCATAATTGTCACACTCCACTATAATATATGTCAATAGCTCTAGTGGAACACTTTTAGGTTTGCATATTATATTTTGAATCTGCCCTAGAGCTCTTTTACAAAAATTCTATCTAAAGATTGGAATTTAACATGACTCTTGAATCCCTAGCAATTAATAACTCCACATCAAGGACATCATTTCAACCTCTTTTTGGTGCATTGACACTACCTATTTTTGTTGAAATGCTATGTGCAACAAGTCATATTAATGAACACAATTTTCTTTTATTATGGCTATGCACATTGTCATTTGTGACAAAAAAATGAATACAATTGTCAAAATTTTCATTGTTTGCTGTGTTTATGCTGACATTAGTTAGACTATCATTAATAACTTCCAAATGTACCAATTGGTAGGTTTGCATCTAGGGTTAGTGTAGGATCATGGGGGTCCAAACTAGGCCCCTAAGTGGCAATGAAAATTTTAAAAAATCAGAGTTATGCAACTTGACATAAAAAATTGAATAGGTTATTAACATAATTTAAAAAATATGGGTGGGTGTAAAAAGTTAGGGGCCAAAAAGTGGCCAAAATTTATAATTTTTTTTGAAAGGCTATAATGTAAGCGCATTATAACATGCTCGCGTTATGGCTTTGTGCGACCGAGCCTAAGGCTCAGACACATCGAGCCTATAACGTGCTCACATTATAACACAAGTGTGTTATAGTTTGTTATAACAAAAAAAAAGCAAATTGAAATCATTTCATTTCACTATCATATTTTCTTAGCCCATGGCCAACAAACCTTGTGATAGCACGCTCGCATTGTGGAGAGGTCAAATCCTACAATTTCTTCATTGAATCTTTGTAAATTCTTTGCCAGGATGTTGCCATGTCAATAAGGAGGTCGAAGGAGTAAGCATTGCTTGTTTTCTTTTGTGAATTTGTGTAGGTAAATTTAGATTGCTTTTGATGTTCATTTCTTTAATTTATAGGAGTTGTAAATCAACCTGAAAATCCTCCTCAAAATCCTTCTCCTCCTCATAAACAAGCACATGAACAAAACCCTAATGAACAACCACAACAACAAACTCCTCCAACAATTCCTCAACATCCTTTTGGAACTCAACATAATTTAATGGGGGAAATTGAAAACAACAAAAAATAAATTGAGGAATTAATTGGGAGGTTGAACGATCCTGTAAGTTCAACCTTGGAAAGAACCACACTTGCAAATTCACTTCAAGCCATGTTAACACATGTAGATGCAATTAGCAAACAATTAAGTAGTTGGGTAGATAAGAGGAAGGAGTGTAGGGATTTTTATGCAGATAAATTATCATACAAGTAAAAAATAAAAAAAATACAAAATATAATTTATGCTCACTATTCACTAACCCACATACATTTATCAAACTCTTGACCTTAATAGTAAGAGGTTTCCTATCCATTGGTGCAACCACCAAGGGATTAAGAACAATTTTTGGAAGAGGTGGTGGATAGTTTTTGACCATCCACCATGCAACAATAACGAGGTCCCCCAATATTTCTTGAGGAAACTCTACTGCAAGTTCATCCTCAACAAAATCCTCAACTATTTTGATATGCAAGACTTTTAGGGGAGAGGTGGTGGGTCAACACAGGATAGACTAGGTGCACATTAGGATCCTCAATGGCAAGGGAGACCAACACTCGCTAGGGCAACTTATGAGTGTGTTGCTATCCCTTCTGTTGTGAAGGAGAGTGTTGAGGTGGACACTCTATAGTCAATTAGCTCTCTGACCCAGAGTATCATCCAACGTTCTGGTCCTGTAGTACAACGTCAGACATGGGAGAGTTCGAGGGGTAGGGTTCCACCCCATTCTTGTCAGGTTTGCAGGTCAGCCTATACATATGATCCCACAGACAGTCAGGAGGTTGGTGTGTAGGATACGTCTGCAGTTGCCCAGTTGGCGATGATAGATGCCATGTTGAATGAGGCCTTCAGCCTTGATACTTAGGTAAATGTTAGCATGTTCATTAAATTAAATTTATTAAATTTCATTTTTGAAATGCAAGATTAACTAATTTAGTTTAATGATTGTAATCAAATTTTAGGGTCATAGTGTTGATATTATTTACACCGGCCCTCCACCTGTTTTTTTACTCCACTACATCTATTGATGAAGTATGTAACTAGTAAACAATTATAAATTTTACATGTGAATATCATTGTTATATGAATGGTATTCTAATATCTAGTTTTGGATGTTGAATAAGTTAATATTGGAGGTTTCACAACAACACCTCCCAATGCTAGTGGAGTACAAACCTTCACGTAGGTAATAGAATAAAGAGTTTAACTAATGAATTGTACTTAATAGATTTGTGTAGTTTATATTCATATCATTGATTACATTGCATTGCACATCTTTCAAACTCAAAGCATTACTTCACATTGTATAACTAATAGATAGATGTTGATAGATGATAAAATTTCAGTTACAATATAGTTTTTTAGAAAGAAGCGGTGATACATTTACTTCACATAGCATAAGTAATAACTAGAAGCAACTGCTAATTGCATTTGCTTGTAATGGAATTCCATGATACCACATTTTATTGAGGCATTTTTTCAAACAATTCACTACCTTGTCTATGCTATGAATGCTTGGAGAAAATCTATGAAAGCATAATAGTAAGCAATAACATAGACAAGGCAATGAGTTGTTTGAAAAAATGCCTCAAAGAAATGTGGTCCATCACCATGAGACCCAATTTCTTTGAGGTATTTTTTCAAGCAACTCACTACCTTGTCTATGCTAACACATTTTCCATACATGTCTACCAAAGCATTTTATCAAACAGTTCACTTCCTTGTCGCTATGGCTAAAAGCCTAAAATAGGTGCTTTCCAACAAACTATGGATGCTTGGAAAAAATCTATCAAAGCATAATAGTAAGCAATATCATAGACAAGGAAATGATTTTTTTGAGAAAATGCCTCAAAGAGATGTGGTATCATGGTGATGGAATGCCAATCCATCACCATGAGACCACATTTCTTCGAGGCATTTTTTCAAAAAACTCACTGCCTTAAGAATAAAAACCAAGCCTTTAGCCAAAATTCCCCTCCAAATCCTTTTCAAGGTCCTCATTGTCATCCCCAATTTACCAATCCATGGAAGCTTCCACCTCTTGTTCCACTTGTTCATATCCCCACCCCTCCCTCTTTATGTCATGATCCCCCTCCATCTCATAACCAAGACCACACTATACCATCCACCCCATCCCAGCATAATACCATAGAGAAGGCAATGAATTGTTTGAAAAAATGCCTCAAAGAAATGCGGTCTCATTGTGATGGAATTTCACAGACTGTATTTCTTTGAGGTATTTTCCCAAACAATTCATTTCCTTCTCTATGCTACCACATTTTTCATACATGTCTATCAAAGCATTTTATCAAACAATTCATTGCCCTATTGCTATGGATAAAAGCCTAAAACAAGTGCTTTTGCACAAGCTATGTATAGGGAAAATAGTAAGCATGATAGTAAGAAATATATAGTTCAATAAGTACTCAAAATTTTGTTCATTATCTCATCACCTAACTTGCATCAATGTTGTAGTTTTCGTGATTGAATAATTTTTTGTTTTATTTTTAGATGTTGGAAGCGGAAACATCTCCAAATGTTCATAGGGCAATGGAGCTTGGTGTTTCTTCTGCTATAGACTCCTCGATGCCTCTCATGGGGGTATGAGGTAGATTACTAAACTTCAAATTACATTCGTTGTTATAACTGTTAGTCAGTGAAAAATCAAATGATTATTGATTCATAGTTTAATTTCTCTTTGGATGGTTTCTATAAGACTTCGGCATGCCACAACATGGGAATGCAAATATTTCCCCTGAGAGTGATTGTCTAGTGGTGGTAAGTGATTATTTTGTTAAATATATCACTTTTTATAATGTAATTTCTATATATTAATGTCTTTACTTGTTGTAACATATAAGGCTTGAAGAGGAACTAAACCCTAGGAGGAGCACCAAGAGAACCCCTTGACCTCAGAGTAAATGAGTGACAAACACATCGCCATCCACCCGACCAACAAAGGGCAAGATTTTGTTTCGAGATCCTAGAGGGCAATGACTTTTGATTTGAGGGTCCTTTGTTGTATGCCTATATGACATTTTTGGACATATTTTTTATTGCATATATTTGAAATTGTATGTCTATATGACATTCTTGTAAGCCTATATGGCTATTTGTATATATTTTATTACTTATATCAACATATATTGATGTATGCCTACATGACTATTTGGTTAATACAAATCCTTTTTATTGATGGTGCCCATATTTGCATTATAAATCTATGCTTCAATATATATGAGGTACGTGTATTCAAGTGTATACTTTACAGCTTATGTGTATACTTTGTGACTTACATGTATTCCAATGTATACTTTGTGACTTACGTGTTTTCATGCATATACCTTGTATTCATACATACACTTTGTATTAATGTGTATACTATGTATTCATGCGTATACTTCAAGGCTTACATGTATTTGAGTACTTGTGCTTCACTTATTCACATGTATGGTTCACTTATTCACATGTATATTTATTAATTGGTTAGCCCTAACATTTTTCATTGTTGTCCTTCATGGTTTGTCTTGAATATTTATTAATTGATGCTAAACAACTTCAATATTTTCAAAAATGATTCACCAATGATTTATCATTTACTTATGTGCTAATTCAATATGGAATCCAAGGAGGAATTTAAAAGGGATAAATCTAGGAGCTCGAGAAGATAGATATTTATAGTGTAACCTATTGTACCTTATCTATACAAACCTCTAATGGATCTTGTATTCTTTGCTACTCCATTTTCTACTTTTCATAGGTGAATCATCACTTCTCTCAATTTTTTTCCTTCTCTTCTAGGTCCTCATCTCCACTTGTGGTATTCTAAAATAAGCTCTAGTTTGTGGTGGGCATCTACTAAGATTCAAATGAGTCATTAGTTTTCCCCTTAGTTTTCTTGGGTGATTTTATTATTTTTTGGCTGGTTACAATGTATTTGATAGTTAATTTTGTGAAGATGGAACCTCTCATTCTTTGCAGTAGGAAATTTTAGGTAGATTCCTCTTCAATAAGAGCTAGATTTAATTGTTTCTTTTGTTTTCTTTGAGATACTCATTGGAGTGGGGTTGGGATAATTTTAAATGAAATATATGGCTGAGTAAATGCATAGGTTGTGAATTGTTCTATCACCAAATATACCTATGTAATTAGCTACTTGGTTTGGAAACTTGGAAGTTTTTATTTTTACTCCCTTTTCATCACCAAATGATATTATTGTCATTTCACTTGGATTTGAGGCTTTTTTGGAGTGAAGGAAGAGGTAGGATTGAAATGATCCTTCTCATATATGTCATCCCATTTATTACCCAAGGAAAAGTGACTTGGTTTGTCCACCATGTGTCTAACTTCTTGCCCATATTTTCACCAATTACTTATTCTATATTCACTCCAACCTAGCTTCTTCAAAGAATGAATTTTTTAATTATAGGTGATATGCAAAAAAAATCTTCTAGAACTTTTGATATGATTGTGAAGGAGTAGGAATAGGGGTTGTAATATCTCATGTATCAACATATATTTATACCTCTTCTTTGGGCTATTTTTAGCTTCTACTTATGTTGAGGCTCTAGTGTGAACTTATTAACATCATTGTTCTTGATTCTCTTTAGCTAGGTCATAAGCCACCATGTGGGCTCATATTTCAATTGACCTATGATTAGGTTTAGCTATAAATCTTTCAATTTTTTTTCTAGAATCTTGAAAAATTTCCTCTTTACAACAACCATATTGTTGTAAGGGCAAGGAGGATAATTAAAAAATGTCTTTCCCTTGCTAGACTTGAGGATGATCATACAAGATTTTAAGAGTCATGTAGCCTTCTCATTTGTGATTAGAGCCATAATAGGAATAAGAAAGTTACCTAAATATTGATATCAATAATAATCAATTCAATGTAAGTATGAGATCCACATAGTAATTGGATGATAACCCCTTCGAGAACGAAAAGGTTTAGGATTTCTTAACTATTTTGACACCAGGTGTTTTACCTCTTTCATGCAATCATATGCTTTTGGTGCGGAAAACTCAGACTTGTCAATTGTCATGCGAATCTCTCTTTTCCTTTGTTTTTCATGTCATCATAAGGGATCAAGTTGGTTGAATGTAGCTTAGAGTGATTTAGTGTGTTTGGGTACAACACAGGACCATTCCTATCATAAATGTACCCATATGAACGTGTTGGAATAATTGGTTTGGTCGCGCGAGTTATAGAACAAAATTTGCACCACTTTACAACTTTACACTACTTGTATTTGACAACTTTTTCCTCAACTAAAAAGTTGTCACCATGAGAAAACACCTCCAAGATAGAAAAAATTGAGAGAGGTTATTGTGAGGGGCCCAACGCAATCCCATAGCCTTAGACGAGAAGTTTGCAAGCATCATGATTTCTGAGTAATAACCCATCAAAGATTGCAACCACTTTGCACTTTGGACTCTTAAAGGATCGAGTTGATACAATGTAGCTTAGAGTGATTTAGCGTGTTTGGGTGCAAAAGAGGACCATGCCTAGCATAAACGTACCCATTTAGACATGTTGGAATAGTCAATTTGGTCGCATGAGTTACAAAATGAAAGTTGCACCACTTTGCAACTTTACACTACTTGCATTTGACAACTTTTTCCTCAACTGAAAAGTCATCACCATGAGAAAATGCCTCTGAGATAGAAAAAACCAAGAGAGGTTATTGTAGAGGGTCCCAATGCAATCATGTAGCCTTAGATAAGAAGTTTTTATGCATCATGATTTTTGAGTTATATCTCGTCAAAGATTGCAGTCATTTTACACTTTGGACTCTTAAGGGATTGAGCCAGTACAATGTAGCTTAGAGTGATTCGACATGTTTGGGTGTAAAAGAGGACCATTCCTAGCATAAAAGTACCCATATAGATGTGTTGAAACAATCATTTTAGTTGCACGAGTTGCAGAATACTTTGCAACTTTACACTACTTGCATTTGACAACTTTTTCCTCAATTAAAAAGTCGTCACCATGGGAAAATGCTTTCGAGACAACAAAAACGAAGAGAGGTTATTGTAAAGGGTCCCAATGCAATCCTATAGCCCTAGAGGAAAAGATTGTAAGCTTCATGGTTTCTAAGTAATAGCATGTGAAACATACATACCATTTTACACTTTAGACTCTTAAGGGATCAAGCTGATACAACATAGCTCATAGTGATTCGGTGTGTTTGGGTGTGAAAGAGAACCACGCCTAGTGTAAACAGACCCATCTAAATGTGTTGGAACAGTCAGTTTGGTCACACGATTTGTAGAACGAAATTTGCACCACTTTGCAACTTTACACTACTTGCATTTGACAACTTTTTCCTCAATTGAAAAGTTGTCACCATGGGAAAATGTCTCCAAGATAGTAAAATATGAAAGAGGTTATTATAGAGGGGCCCAACGCAATCTCGTAGCCTCAGACGTGACGTTTTTAAGCATCACGGTTTTTGAGTAATAGCTCGTTAAAGATTGCAGCCATTTTGTACTTTGGACTCTTAAAGGATCGAGTCGGTATAACGTAGCTCAGAGTGATTCAACATGTTTATGTGTGAAAGAGGACCATGCCTAGTGTAAATGTACCCATTTGGATGTGTTGAAATAGTCAGTTTGATTGCACGAGTTGCATAACAAAATTTTCACCACTTTGCAATTTTACATTGCTTGTATTTGACAACTTTTTCCTCAACCGAAAAGTCATCACCACAGGAACACCTCCGAGATAGAAAAAACTGAGAGAGGTTATTCTAGAGGGTCCCAATGCCATCCCATAGTCTTAGATGCAATTTTTTTAGTGTCATATTTTTCGAGTACTAGCCCGTTAAGGATTGTAGCCCTTTTTCACTTTGGACTCTTAAGGGATTGAGCCAGTTGAATGTAGCTCAGAGTGATTTGGCATGAAGGGCTACAAAATCATAACCTACAAGGTGCCTAAGGATGCTTGATATCAAATGCAAACTTACATCAACCTTGGAAAAATTCCTTTGAACTTGAATATCAAAGAGCAACATCTTCATTGAAGTCAACAACAACCACTGACATGCCTTTGAACTTGAATATTCTTGGATTCCAGTTCTAATATAAGCATTGTATGTATTGCCTCCAAATTGTAAAAGAAGATACAGTCTCTTGAATTTGTACAATGGTAAGACTTATACAACCACTAATATTTGCATTATTTTGGCAATTTAGGAAATGAAATTCTCTTTATAGATCACATATCACTTTGCACAAGCATAATAATGAAAAAATAACTAAAATGAATGCTTAACAATGCTAAACCAACACAAAGACTTTCTATTCATTACAGACATTTCCTCTTCTTGTTACTGTTCACCATTTGTAAATCTTTTACAACTCCTCATAAACAAGCTTTTCCTTGCATGCATTTGCATGGTTGAGAGAATGCCTCAAATAAATGACTCTTGAGGTTTTCAAATTAATTATTGTCCCTATTCACCTGATAAACGACTACCCCTTTGTGAGGATATTAGACCTTACATTATTGTACTATGAAATGTCCTTGCTTCCTTCTATTGACTATCATTTGTATGACTATCCTCTTTTTGGATCTCAGTTGTGTTCATGGCTTGTTCATGATTTTTCCTTGATGAAAAAATCACTTTCTTAGTTCTCTTGGTCTGACGGTTCAGATTGGATCTTTATGCTTTATCATGATACATATTTGATGACACTTGGCTATTATGGATGGTTATTTGTTATGATTCAGATTCATGTTGATGAGAATTATGGTTCAGTGTTATGAAAGCTATTTCTTTGCAAATGATTATGTTATTTTGGACTGACAGTCTTGATAAGGCTTGGTTCAGGTTATTCAGTCAATATTCACAGTGACAGGACTCTCTTCAGCTTCAGATTTATGAATTTGTCACTTCACATGTTCATGTATATTAATTCATGGCATATTCAATTATGGTTTTAGTTGGTATGACTTATCATTGATGATCATGGCTCATATTTGGTTTAGTGCTTCTATACATTGCTCCATCTTAGACAGTTTGATTATTGCTTCATTTGACTCAGTGGAACTTGTTTTTTTTGAGACATCGATGCTTTCATTTTTAGTATAATCTTGGCATAAGATATTCAATTATAAATGAACTTTGATTCATGTTACTCTATTGGAGGTATCGCCACTCATGGCTTTGACTTGGATTTGATTAGTAATCAGGGTTCTTCATAAGATATGGTTTACATTGCATATTACACTTAGTGTATTTTTTATCTCACTTGGGCTTACCATATTTCATAAAGTTCATTTAAATTTTTGATATATCTCGACCTTGATAGTTGACCATTGGTTATCTTTGGCACTATATTTATTTGTGCTTGTCTTATGTAAGAAGTTCTTGGCATCCTTCATTCTTCTATTTCGGCATTATGAGAATCCTTAACTCAAATTAAAGTTTACTTGGTGAAGTCAATAGTTTGCATGCTATATTTGGTGGAAATGATGTGATCGGCATTCCTTAGACAACAGATTCTTAATACATAATGATGTTTACCTAAATCATTGCAGACTTCAAATCTTATCTAATTTTTGAAAATGGCATCAAAAGCCTTTGATTCGAATGCTTTGACAATTGGAAAAGTTAGGGAAAATCGTGGTTAATGATTTTCATTTGGCTGGGTATGAAACCCTAGCGTCACCACTGCCATGAAGGATTGTTTGATTGAATTCATTGCTGCTCTCTTGACTCTAGCTAGCTGTAACGGTTGTGACAGGATGAAAAATCTGTATGGATGCTATGTTTGGTGCGCCTCATTGGCTGGAAGCTCGATAGTGGTTGAAGGAAATCATGGGAGTTGCAATTCTAATTGGTATTTATATGTTTTTCTTGTTGCTAATCAGGTATCACTTCCAACATTCGATTTTCATGAAAGTTATTTGCTTTTTGTTCACATCTGGAAAAAGAAAAAAAGGATAAGTGGGTTGTGAAGTAAAAGATACTTTATTTCCATCTGTCACATTTTATTTTTTAAATCTACTCGATAAGGGTATTTTGGAATCTTGCATTACAATTGTCAGAGTATTTTTTTTACCTCAAAATCTTCGTTGAAGGCTCTTAAAAGCAGAATATTCATTTTGCATTGAGGGTTTATGAATTTAAGCTGATGGACAGTCGCGGTTTTTTGAAAAATATGTCAGTTACTTTTGAACTCATTTCATTCATTATAGAAATGATGGATTCAACATGTGGGTTTTCTAAAAATAGATTCAATTTTTTTATTATTATGAAAGTTATTGCACTCGATCTGGGTTTTCTTGTAAAACTCTTGTAGTTTGAATAAAAGGCATTGATATATCCCTGACAAAGTCTATTTCAGCTTCCTATTTAGGTGTTACTTCTGTTATTCCATCATCTGCAGTCATTTATTCTTCTGGTTCACTTTCTAAAATTGAATGTGGTTTCAGATTCCTTTTACCTCAAATTCTTTGAATACTTTCTTATTGGCAGACCTATTTGAAATTAAGTATATATATAGTGTTTTGAACACTGTGAGACTTCTTTTCATGATTATATGATGTTATTGGCTATATCAAGAAATGAAATGTAAAAGCTCTGTTATACAAAAAAAAATTGAAAACATGTTGCAGAGCATAGTTGTAAACCTTTTCTATTTAATATTTTAAGGATTTAGAGAGTTGAATTCTTAGGGTATTAGGTAGAGAAGACTATTGAGTTCTATGAGCTTACTTGAAAACATAGAGATCCTATGAGATATTATTATTATTCAGAAAATAATTTGAGGGGTTGGTGCTCCTTGAGTGGGTGCTCAAAAAATAGCCTATAAGGCATTGTGAACAATGGATTAAAAAGATTAAGCCTACAAGGCATTTTAGGAGTGGTTTTTCTTCCTAGTAGGGTTTTCCACTCGGAAAAATATTGTGTCACTTTGTTCTTGTGTGATTTCTCTACTTTACTGTGGTGTTGCTGCTTTGTTTACTATTTGGTTACTACATTTCTCAATTTTGCTTATGAATGATTACATTCAACTCATGAATGCATTAATCATTGAAATATTGAGATCAAATCTGAACTATGTTTTATTTTATGAAAAATGTTTAAATTTGTTAAGACACTGATTTACCCCCCCTCTCAATGTCATTTTCACTCCAACAATTGGTATCAGAACGTAGGGTCCTCTAATAGGTCTAAACCACCTAGGATTGATCCTGGTTTTGGAGTCTATTTTTAATGGCAATATCTCAAGAAGGAGCTTATGTAACTAGAGCTCCGTTATTTGATGGAACAAATTATGTGTTTTGGAAAATTAGAATGGAAGCATTTCTTGTTTCTTGTGATGTTGATGTTTGGAGCATTGTGTTAAATGGGTACAATGTTCCAGCCACAATACCCATAGATCCTGCTGAGAAAAAGAGGTATGAAACTAATGCCAGAGCTAAGCATGCCATCTTGTGTGGTTTAACTAAAGATGTGTTTATTAAAGTCATGCATTGCAAGTTTGCTCAAGATATCTAGGAAAAAATTGAAACCATATATCAAGGAAATGAGAAAGTGAAAATATCAAAAATCATTACTCTCAAACATCAGTTTGAGGAAATGAGAATGAAGGATGATGAAAAAGTGGCTGAATATTTCCTAAGAGTTGATAAAGTTGTCAATGCAATGAAAGGTTTAGGTCAAGAGGTTAAAGAATTTGATGTGGTTACAAAGGTCGTTAGAACCTTACTGTCTAAATTTGAATCTAAGGTTTCAACCCTTGAAGAAAAGAAACATTTTGATCAACTTACCTTAGATAGTCTGCAGGGAATTCTTACTGCCTATGAAATGAGAACTAGCAGAAACAATTCAACAGGAAAAGAAACTGCCTTTAACACTGAAAAGAAAGAAAAAGATGAAGTTAGTGAGTCAAAGTTGTCTGATTCTAAAGAATCCCATTTTGTTAGAAAACTTAAAAAGGGATCAAGAAAATATAAGGGAAAACTTCCCTTTAAATGCTTTAACTATGGTAAAATAGGTCACTTTGCTGCAAAGTGCCCCTATGATGATCAAATCAGTGATAATGAGAAATCTGGAAAACAACCTAAGAAGAAGGCCTTTAAACCTAAACAAAATTTCAACTTCAAAAAGAAGAAGAGTTTGTTTAGTAAAGATGAAACTAACATTGAATTTGAAGATTCATTAGTAGAAGAAGATGAAACATTTTTCATGGTTGAAATCACTCAGCAAGAAGATACAAACAACATTGATATTGAAGAAAGTGAAGTAGATCTTGAAAGTGAATTGAAGTGTGCTTTAAAAGAGATAAGAAAACTCAAAAAACAAGTTCTTACTCAAGAACATAAACCTGATCAAGAAATAGTCTCTCTGAAAACTCAGCTTGAAGAAGCTAAAAGAGTTGAGGATTGTCTTTGAGTGACTATAAGCTGCAAAGATCAAGAAATTCAAGAATTGGAACAAGAAGTTGTTTGTCTTAGAAAGGAAATTGAAAAATATGAAAGAACTTTAAAACTTAATGAGATGCTCAGCATGCAGAAGCCGTATAAAGATAAAACTAGTGTTGGGTTTGAAAAGGGTGAATGCTCAATCAATAATGCAAAACAAAAACCCTCTTTTGAAATCAAGGGTTTAGGTCCAAATCATTCTGAATCTGGTAAGAATCATGTTTAGTCCTTAAAAGGTAATAGAACATCATACAAATTCAATCCCTTCTTCTATGGTTACTGCTTTTTCTGCAACTAATTTGGCCATAAAGTGAGCTCTTGCAGGCTTATGAATCCTAGAATACCTAGGTTTGGTCTTAAGCAATACTTTGGTTTTGTTAAATAGATCAGATGTTTTAAATGCAATGTTTTGGGGCACTCTGTCAAACAGTGCAAAGCTGATCTACAATTTAAACAACAGAAAATCAAAAAGGTCTGGAAGCCTAAGAATATTAATAGCACTGAGAAAACTATGTTAGTCCAAATTGCATTTCATTCCAAGAAAAAGGACTTATGGGTTATGGACAGTGGATGTTCTAACCACATGACTAGCGACAAGGATAAATTCATAAACCTTGAAGATTAAGTAGGTGGATATGTGAAGTTTGGTGATAATTCTGGTATACAAATTAAAGGTAGAGGTTCACTTCTTCTGAATGAGGACACCCCTATCTATAATGTGTACTATGTGGAAGGTCTTAAGTACAATCTTCTAAGTGTTTGTCAAATTTGTGACAGTGGTTATCATGTTTTGTTCACTTCGCAGGGATGTGAGATTAAAAACAAGCTTGGAAAGGTTGTTGCAGCTGGAAGGACTAAAGGAAATGTTTACAATCTTCTTGACACATCAAGAAATGACAATAATCAAGGTATGTGTCTAATGGGCCAAATTGAAGAAAGCTGGTTATGGCATAAAAGATTAGGACACATAAATTTTGAAAATCTGGTTAGAATCAGTAAAAATTAGAATGTTAGAGGTTTACCAGTCCTTAACAAGCCAAAAAATTTTGTGTGCAAAGAATGTTTAAGCGGTAAACAAACTAGAGTCAGTTTCAAAACAAAAGAACATTCTTCATCAAAACCTTTACAACTAGTGCATACAGATTTGTGTGGACCAACTAGAACAAGGTCTATTGATGGTGAAAAATACTTTATGCTATTTGTGGATGATTATACTAGAATGGTTTGGGTCACATTTCTTAAGCACAAATCAGAAGCTTTTGAAAGGTTTAAAATCTTTCGTAAAATGGTTGAAAAGGAATCAGATCTGAAACTCAAATGTCTACGATCTGACAAAGGATGTGATTTCACCTCTCAAGAGTTTATTGATTAATGTGAACACCACGGTATTAAAAGGTAGTATGCTACAACTAAAACACCTCAACAAAATGGGGTTGTTGAACGTAAAAACAAAACTGTAAAAGAAATGGCTAGAACAATGCTAGATGAAGCTAAGTTGCCTGATATGTACTGGAAAGAAGCTATTCATACAACTATATACATTTTGAATAGAGTGCAACTTAGGGTGAAATCTAAACACACTCCTTATGAACTATGGTATGGAAAAACCACTTTTGTGAAGTATTTTAAATTTTTTGGAAGTAAGTGTTTTATCAGAAAAGATGACGATCACCTTGACAACTTTCAATCAAAGAGTGATGAGGGTATCTTTTTGGGATACTCAACTCATAGTAAAACTTATAAATGTCTTAACAAAAGGCTTAATAATATTGTTGAAGTTGTTAATGTAAAATTTGATGAAAGACCACATTTAGATGCTGAACCTATGCAGGATAATGAGGAAGAACTTGAACTTGAAATAAATTTAGGAGTTGAAACAACAAAGCCTAATGTTGAATCAACAAGCCCTAAAATTGAAGAAGCAAGTCTTGAAAAATGTGTATCAAAAAATCCTTTAAAATATCTTGCTAAATACCACCCAAAAGAACAGATTATTGGGGATAAAAATGCAGGAGTTCAAACTAGAAGAAAGGCTACATAATCTGATGAAAAAGCTCAAATAGCTTTATGTTTAGTTACTTAGTTTGAGGCAAAATTTTTTAATGAAGCTCTCACAGATTTATGTTGGGTTAATGCTATGCAGGAAGAAATTTATCAAATTGAGAAAAATCAGACTTGGGAGTTAGTCCCAAGACTAGATGATAAGAATGCCATTGGAGGCAAATGGATATACATAAATAAGCTTGATGAAAATGGCAATGATGTTTGCAACAAAGCAAGATTTTTTTGCAAAGGATATGCTCAACAAGAAGGTATTGATTTTGGTGAAACCTTTGCACCTGTTGCTAGACTAGAATCTATTGGCTACTTAGATGAAGAGGTCTATGTAGAACAACCTGAAGGATTTATTTGCAAAGATAATCCTAATCATGTTTATAGGTTGAAAAAGGCCCTCTATGGCTTAAAACAAGCACTTAGAGCTTGGTACTCTAGGCTGGACAGTCATTTGATTTATAATGGCTTTGTTAGAGGAGGTGTTGACAACAATCTTTATGTTAAAAATGAAGGTTCTGATATTTTGGTTGTTGAAATTTATGTTGATGACACTATCTTTGGCTGCAATAATGTTGCTTTGAGTGAAAAATTCTCTCAAATTATGGAATCTGAGTTTGAAATGTCAATGTTGGGAGAATTAAATTTCTTTTTGGGTCTTCAAATTTCTCAACTTGAAAATGGCATATTTCTCTCTCAAACCAAGTATGCTAGAGAGATGCTTAAGAAATTTCAAATGAATGAATGCCATTCAGTTAACACTCCAATGGTTACTGGATGAAAACTTACTAAGGTTGATGATTCTCTTGATACAAATCAAACTGAATATAGATCAATGATTGACAGTCTGTTATATTTAACTGCTTCTAGACCTGACATAATGCAGACAGTTTGCACAGTTGCATGGTTTCAAGCATCACCTAAAGAATCTCATGTCACTGCTATTAAACAAATCTTTAAATATATTTAGGGCACTCTTGATTATGGTCTTTGGTATCCTAGAAGCAATGATTTTTCATTCATTGCATATACTGATGTTGACTAGGTTGGTTGTTTGGATGATAGGAAAAGCACCAGTGGTGTTGCATTCTTTCTTGGTGATCGTTTAGTAGCATGGCACAACAAGGAACAAGAATATGTTTCTCTTTCCACTGCTGAAGCATAATAGATTACTACCACTTCATGCTATACTCAAGTACTTTGGATGAGTCAAACTCTATCTGATATGGGTATTGAAGTTCCTAAACCTGTTTCTATTCTATGTGATAACACTAGTGCAATTAATATCTCCAAAAATCCTGTTATGCACTCTCGCACTAAACACATTGATATTAAGTTTCATTTTCTTCGAGAAAAGGTATTGGCTAATGAAGTCTGTTTACAATTTGTTGGTTCACAAGACCAGGTGGCTGACATTTTTACTAAGCCTTTAGCTAAAGAACTATTTGAAAGGTTGAGACTTCGATTGGGAGTTATCTCTCAATCTTTACTTCTCTAATTTACCAAGCATCTGCTTAGGGGGAGCATGCTATAAGGTTTTACTCTCTTATATATCTCCTGCAAACATGGTTGCTCAACTATTACTCTATTTGCAACTGTTTTTCATGGTATTTGGTTGGCTTCTTAGTTGTGTTTCATGGCAATGCACATTCTTCTCTTTTATCCTTTGTCATTGAGGCAAAAAGGGGGAGAGTCATTTGTGTTTTTCCATCAAGGACAAAGGGGGAGTTTGTTGGATCTCAGTTGTGTTCATGGCTTGTTCATGGTTTGTCCTTGATGACAAAATCACTTTCTTGGTTCTCTTGGTCTAACGGTTCAGATTGGATCTTTATGCTTTATCATGATACATATTTGATGACACTTGGCTATTACAGATGGTTATTTGTTATGATTCAGATTCATGTTGATGAGAATTATGGTTCAGTGTTATGAATGCTATTTCTTTGCAAATGATTGTGTTATGTTGGACTGACAGTGTTGATAAGGCTTGGTTCAGGTTATTTAGTCAGTATTCACAGTGAGAGGGCTCTCTTCAGCTTCAGATTTGTGAATTTTTCACTTCACATGTTCAAGTATATTAATTCATGGCATATTCAGTTATGGTTTCAGTTGGTATGACTTATCATTGATGATCATGGCTCATATTTGGTTCAGTGCTTCTATACATTGCTCCATCTCAGATAGTTTGATTATTGCTTCATTTGACTCAGTGGAACTTATTTTTTTTGAGACATCAATGCTTTCATTTTCAATATAATATTGGCATAAGATATTCAATTATCAATGAACTTTGTTTCATGTTACTCTATTGGAGGTATCGCCACTCATGGCTTTGACTTGGCTTTGATTAGTAATCAGGGTTCTTCATGAGATATGGTTTACATTGCATATACACTTAGTGTATTTTTTATCTCACTTGGGCTTACCTTATTTCATAAAGTTCATTTAAATTTTTGATATATCTCAACCTTGATAGTCGACCATTGGTTATCTTTGGCACTATATTTATTTGTGCTTGTCTTATGTAAGAAGTTCTTGGCAGCCTTCATTCTTCTATGTCGGCATTATGAGAATCCTTGACTCAAATTAAAGTTTACTTGGTGAAGTCAACAGTTTGCATGCTATATTTAGTGGAAATGATGTGGTCGGCATTCCTTAGAAAAAAAATTCTAAATACATAATGATGTTTACCTAAATCATTGCGGACTTCAAATCTTATCTAATTTTTGAAAATGGCATCAAAAGCCTTTGATTCAAATGCTTTGACAATTGGAAAAGTTAGGGAAAATCGTGGTTAATGATTTTCATTTGGCTGGGTATGAAACCCTAGCATCACCGCCGCCATGAAGGATTGTTTCATTGAATTCATTGCTGTTCTCTTGACTCTAGCTGGCTGTAATGACTGTGACAGGATGAAAAATCTGTATGGATGCTATGTTTGGTGCACCTCACTGGCTAGAAGCTTGATAGTGGTTGAAGGAAATCGTGGGATCTACAATTTTGACTGGTATTTATGTGTTTTTCTTGTTGCTAATCAGGTATCACTTCCAGCATTCAATTTTCATGGCAGTTATTTACTTTTTGTTCACATCTGGAAAAAGAAAAAAAGGATAAGTGGGTTGTGAAGTAAAAAATGCTTTATTTCCATTTGTCACATTATTTTTTAAATATGCTCGATAAGGGTATTTGGGAATCTTGCATTACAACTATTAGAGTATTTGTTTTACCTCAAAATATTCGTTGAAGGCTCTTAAAAGTAGAATATTCATTTTGCATTGAGGGTTTATGAATTTAAGCTGATGGGAAGTCGCAGTTTTTTGAAAAATCTGTTAGTTACTTTTGAACTCATTTTATTCATTACAGAAATGATGGATTCAGCATGTGGGTTTTTTTAAAATAGATTCAAATTTTTTATTATTATGAAAGTTATTACACTTGATTTGGGTTTTCTTGTAAAACTCTTGTAGTTTGAATAAAAGGCATTGATATATCCCTGACAAAGTCTATTTCAACTTCCTGTTCAGGCGTTACTTTTGTTATTCCATCATTTGCAATCATTTATTCTTTTGGTTCACTTTCTAAAATTGAATGGGGTTTCAAATTCCTTTGACCTTGAATTCTTTTAAGAATTTCTTATTGGCAGACCTATTTGAAATTAAGTATGTATACAGTGTTTTGAACACTGTGATACTTCTTGTCATGATTCTATGATGTTACTGGCTGTATCAAGAAATGAAATGTAAAAGCTCTGTTATACAAAAAAAAAATTGAAAACATGTTGTAGAGCATAGTTGTAAACCTTTTCTATTTAATATTTTAAGGATTTAGAGAGTTGAATTCTTAGGGTATTAGGTAGAGAAGACTATTGAGTTCTATGAGCTTACTTGAAAACATAGAGATCCTTTGAGATATCATTATTGTTCAGAAAATAATTTGAGGGGTTGGTGCTCCTTGAGATTGATATCTCTAAATGAGGGGTTGGTGCTCCTTGAGTGGGTGCTCAAAAATTAGCCTATAAGGCATTGTGAACAATGGATTAAAAAGATTAAGCCTGCAAGGAATTTCAGGAGTGGTTTTTCTTCCCAGTAGGGTTTTCCACTCGACAAAATCTTGTGTCACTTTGTTCTTGTGTGTTTTCTCTACTTTACTGTGGTGTTGCTGCTTTGTTTACTATCTGATTACTACATTTCTCAATTCTGCTTATGAATGATTACATTCAACTCATGAATGCATTAATCATTGAAATATTGAGATCAAATCTAAACTAGGTTTTATTTTATGAAAAATGTTTAAATTTGTTAAGACACTGATTCACCCCCCCTCTCAGTGTCATTTTCACTCCAACACCTCTAATATTTATATGTAACTCATTATCTTTAAGACCTAATGACTTCCCTCTTGAATCCTTATGGACTATCTTTCCTCTTGTAATTGCACTCCCTTTAATTAAGGTCTTCAACCTTTTGTGCAATCTACCATTAATGGTCCCATCTTCAAACAACTTCAAGTATGCCCTTATAAATCTTATTCTTAAAATCTCATGGCTGTCATGAGATTTCCGCCCCTTTTATGACTGTGATCATGCATAACTTGTAAAAAGTAATTGAAGTCAAAGGTACTAATAATATTTATGAGGATGAACAATACAATATAGGTTAGCACTATGGATCACTCAAGGGTCCATTTAGTAAGAATATGTTAGAGGACATAATGTAAAGTTAAAATAATGAAAGATCATTTATTCAATTGGTATAAATAATGATAAAATAAAAAAATAAGTTTTCAAACAAGAATCACATATAGAATTCATTAACAAGGATTGAAAGGATTTGAAACTAAGCTCAATATGAACACAAGAAACATTAATAAGCTCATGACATAATATAATGGAACACCTAATACTATTATCAATGTAATTTGAATGAAAACACTCAAAAAATACTTACCAGACCACAACCTCAACTATCATGATTGAATGAAATATGAACCCCTACACCTCAATCAACATAATCTAATGTACCTATTACACCTTTTATTTGATATAGCAACATGAAATAATACAAAATGAGGCATGAATCACCAACGAGATCATGATATGATTAGACACAAACAAATAAGAAATAATACATAAGAAATCACTTTTTTTTAAGCTAACAAAGCATGAAAAAAATTCATACAATATTTCTTATCTATAATGTTTGCAACTCTCCACTTCTTCAACATTATAGAATGGAAGAATAGGTAAATATCAGAATAAAGACTTCAAGTTAAAGAAAATAAGTAGAGCATTGACATAAGTAAAATGTACATGGGAAAGGCACATAGCTTGGTCAACACTAGAAGCAATTTGATACACAATATTGATTACAATATTCTATAATCAACAAAAATAAACCTAACTAATTTGAGCTTGAGTTGTTTGATAAAATGCCTTAAAGAAATGAGGTCTCACAATGATGTACATCACCATGAGACCCTATTTCTTTGAGGCATTTTCTCAAACAGTTCACTACCCTACCAATTTCATAGATTTGGCAAGCTAGTGGGCCACATCACCATGAGATCCCATTTCTTGGAGGCATTTTCTCAAACAACCCACTACCTTGCCAATTTCACCAAATTGGCAAGCAAGTGGGCCCACTAGCTTGCCAATTTGGTGAAATTGGTAGGGTAGTGGGCTGTTTGAAAAAATGGGTCCAAGAAATGGAGTCTCATGGTGATTACAACCCACTACCCTAAGACCCCATTTCTTGGACCCATGTTTCCAAATAGCCCATTACCCTGCCAATTTCATCACATTGGCAAGCTAGTGGGCCCAATAGCTTGCCAATTTGGTGAAATTGACAACCTAGTGGGATGTTTGAAAAAATGGGTCCAAGAAATGGGGTCTCATGGTGATGTAGCTTGCCAATTTGGTGAAATTGACAACCTAGTGGGCTATTTGAAAAAATGGGTCCAAGAAATGGGGTCTCACATCACCATGAGACCCCATTTCTTGGACCCATTTTTTTCAAACAACCCACTACCTTGTCAATTTCATTGAATTGGCAAGCTAGTGGGGCCAAAGAAGGGGTGTTGAAACCTTGTACTCTATATTTGTCACATGTTTCCTATTCGGGTGTGTGCAAGAAGTTGAGTCCATGTTTTGGCCAAAAAGTAGGTGTTTTCCCTGATTTTCAAAATTTGTCACATTTGACCTTAAAATTTGAAGCACTTAGAGATGAAATCTTGAAAAAAGTCACTAATCATAAAATGTAGTACTCAGAGTCTAGTTTCTAAATATGTAATTTATTTCAATACCTAGATGATAAAAAATGATTTTCAATAGGCATTTCTAAAAACCACTATTTAAAAGTCACTTTTTTTTACCATACCATGCAGATGCACGTCATCCATATTTTTACCTAAACTATCATATTTTTCTAAATCCTTTTGAGAAAAGATTCGTAACTCATTGAAGCACATTTTCAATATTTTTTGTAATTTTTTATTGAACATTTTTTTTGTTAAATTTTTATTGGTCATATTTGTTGTTTTGAAAAATCACTGTGTATGTCACACATAAAATGACCTAAACTTATCATTTTTTTTGAATTTTTTTTTTTCAAATTGAAAATAATTGTCTGAGGTACGTTGTGGTGCAATTCCTTTTACAATTTTTTTTTAATAAAAAGTTATTAAAATACTAAAAAACCTTGATAATTCAAGTTTATGGACCAGTTTCATTAGAAATTAATTGAAAAATAGAAAAAATAATCAAATTGTAAAAAAATTACATATTTGGAATCTGCACTGTCTCATCTATAATGGGTTTTAATTTTGTAAAAAAATCGGCAAAATAGGTCTTCAGACATATGTCCAAAGTCAGTATTTTCCTGTGACATTAACATGACCTTCAAGTTGTAGGTCAAACTAGGTCCAAAGCTTAGGTTTGGGTCCCCAAACCATTTCCCAAACCAAAAATCAAGTTAGAAACCTAACCAAAAATTCATATTTTAAAAAACAGGGTCTCGTTTCATAAGAAAAACAATTTTTTTATGGTTCTACGAAATGGGATCCCATTTTGAAAATTGTTAAAAATGGAAAGTTTCCATTTTTGAAAAGTTTTAAAATGGGATCCCATTTTAAAACTTTTGAAAATGGAAATTTTTCAAAATTGAAAGTTTAAAAATGGCAAGTTTTCAAAATGGGATCTCATTTTGAAAATTTGCCATTTTTAAAATTTTCAAAACAGGATCCCATTTTGAAAATTTTCCAAAAACATAAATTTTTCAAAACGAGATCCTATTTTTATCCCTTTTTAAAATTTAGGCTCAGGATCCGAATGCCAAACAGGATCCCATTTTTTAAAAACGGGATCTCGCTTATTAAAAACATGATTCTGCTTTTTAAAAACATGATCTTGTTTATTAAAAATGGTCTCGTTTATTAAAAAGTAGGATCTCATTTTTTGCAAAACGATTTTTTTTTTGCCTAAGGCAAAAACTTCCATGTTTCGTGGACTCGTCTTCTTGCATTTACCCATTCTTTATAGAAGATGCTTGCGCCTAGTAAAGGAATTACCATTGACCAATTAGAAGCCATCTAGGTCTCCCATGGAATTACCATGTACCTCTATATCTCTCATGGCTCTCTAGTTATTTCCCTTCCTCTCAACCTCTCCCCTCTCTAGGTCTCTTAATCACTCCTTGAAACATGTGAAGAAGCCAAAAATAAAATTGTTGTAAATCAATACACTTGCTAAGACTTTAAAACATAGAATCTTGCTAAATACAACCACTACTATCCCATGCCTATTGCAAAATATGAGCTTTATGATAAAATAATTCATTTTCATTACATAACAAAATATGTTATCTCCAAAGTTTGATGATTGAATTGTAGCTCATTCATAAATTTTCTTATTCTTTTTATTATTTTGTATTTGACTATGAACATGTACAACTTGAATAGTTAGAACCTTTGATAATAGTTCATTTCTTATGAACATAATAAACTCATTCATTATAATTTGATGTTAATACATGAGGGAATCATATGGATATATGTATACATTAACCAATAGAATATTATCCATTGTAAATGTGATCAAAATTGAACAAAGCTAGTTGAGATGAAAATAAAATTTGTGGAAAATAATTGAGAACCAAGGGAAGAGTCTCATTTGAGAGTTTTTTTTTAAATAACTCTCCCTAGGGGACTTGTGTGACTAAAATCAATGATAGTTGTCCAATCTATCTTGCATATCATAAAGTATTCTTGTGATTTCCTTGTCCTTGATTGCTATCTACCAAATAACTTTTCTTGTTTGTTGCAGATTTTTAATATTAGAGAGTGTTGCTTAAAGTAAGAATTATGATAAAGTTGTCCTAATATATAGAAGGGGAATATTTTAATGGATTCAAAGCACTTAGTACAACATTGATTTTTTTTTATTTGTTGTGTAAAATATGATACTCAAACCATATATGCCTTGATTTTTTTCCAAAACCTAATGTTTGGCAGTTTATGTCATCCATTGGTTGAATTTATGTATATGTACACACTCTTCGAGGGTTGTGTAACTCTTCTTGGTTGATCAAGGTAGTGAGCTGTTTGCAAAAATGCCTTAAAGAAATGGGGTCTCACCGAGACCCCATTTCTATGAGGCATTTTTTCAAAAAACCCACTAGCTTGTCTATGCTACTGCATTGACAAGCTAGTGAGCTCACTAGCTTGTCAAAGCTCACGTGAATTTTTTGATGGAATGCCTTAAAGAAATGTGGTATCATGGAATTCCATGATTGCAAGATGGGAACAAAATGAAAGCATAGATAAGGCATGTGAATTGTTTGACAAAAATGTTTTGGTAGACATGTATGCAAAATGTGGTACCATAGACAAGCTAGTGAGCTCACTAGCTTGTGAATGTGGTAGCATTGACAAGGTAGTAGGATATTTGAAAAAATTCCTCATAGAAATGGGGTCTCATGGTGATGTACCCCATTTCTATGAGGCATTTTTTCAAACAACCCACTACTTATCGCACTGACAAGCTAGTGAGCTAGTGAGGTCACTACCTTGTAATGGAGACCTTGGAATGGGGTATGAAATCTATTATGGCATGTGGTCTCATGAAATTCCATGATCAAAAGATAAGAAAAAAATGATTTTTTTAAAAGACATTACAAAATTTCATGAGGATATAATTGGCTCAAGAGTATAAATCCAAATTCCACAACTTTTGTCTTGACATCCTACCATTGGAACAAGGTATCGAGGAATTAATCAAATCATTGAAAGAAAGTGGGATTGTTGGATTTTTTTTTTTGGAAGACATGTATGGAAAATTTGGTAGCATAGACAAGGAAATCGATTGTTTGAAAAAATGCATCACCATGAGACCACATTTCTTTGAGGCATTTTTTCAAACAACTGGTTTCCTTGTCTATGCTATTTGACACAATGCTTTGGTAGAAATGCATAGAAAATTTGGTAGCATAGAAAAGGAAATTAGTTGATTTGGTAGAATTGTTTGACAAAATGCCTCAATCAGATATGTCCTCGTCGACTACAATGATTACATGATATGCAAAAAATGGGTTTGTTGGAAAGGATTTATAAAATTTCAAGCAAATGTAATTTCTAGGTGTAAAAGAAAATTCCATTGCATTCCCCAACATCCCCCATGCCTATACCAAAATGGAAGCCTTAGAAAGGGGTATGCACATCCATAGAAAATGATTGGGAAATGATGTATTATATTACATACTTATAACTACTCTCATTTATATGTGTATACAAAAACTGGATGCATACACAAGGCAGGTCAATTGGTTTAACAAAATGCTTCAAAGAGATGTGGTTTAAAATGTAATCGACAAGTTTAAAGAATTTTATAGTTTAAAATGTGCCAAGAGGGGCTAAGGTTATAATGACAAAAAAATAATGATGAACATGCAATATGCATAATAACAAAATTAAAGCATTGTATTAAGCATGTATGATAAGGGGTGATAAAGAAACATAATAGAATTAAGGAAAATGTAAAGAAAATGTGTAAAGACTTCACATACCTAATAAACAGAGATTCGAATTTGGAGGAGTTCTACGCAATTATGTAGTCTTTGTTTCTTCTTTTATCAAACTCCTGAACAATTTGAGCTTTTTGCAAGCTTGTTTCCTTTTCAATGTTCAAGTGTATCACTCTTGAATAGAATTACTAACAACAATACAAATAACCAATGTATAATGTTAAATTCTTACAATTCAATCACAATTAACACTGCAATAGTACAAAAATTGAGACTTGAATTGGTATATATCAAATTTGATGTGAAAACTCTGTTATTTCCTCCTTCCTAAGTTGGAAAACCATAAAAAGGTGGTTGAAAGTTCATGCAAAGGTGGTAGAATGTGAAAAACTTGAATGTGCACTTCCCAACAACATAAAAAAGCTTCTTTTTTTGGAACACATGCATAACCGGGAGAATATCAGAGTAGGTGGCCCTAGATAATGAGTCTGCTAACTTTTTTTTTATCATTTTTAGAGCAAGCCAAAACGTGCTCACATTATAATGCACTCACGTTATAACATGCTCGCTTTATAATATGCTTAAGTTATAATGTGCTTGCATTATAATGTGCCCGTGTTATAACGTGCCCACGTTATAACGTGTTGGCATTATAACGTGCCCATGTTATAACATTCTCGCATTATAATGTGCTCACATTATAACACGCCCACATTATAATGCGCTCACATTATAATGCGCTCACGTTATAACGCGCCCACTTTATAATGTGCCTTCATTATAACGTGCTCACATTATAACATGCTCTCATTATAACACGGGCATGTTTTGGATTGCTATACAAAATGACCATATCTCAACTTCTTCAAAATGCGCTTGCATTATGAAAAATTTGATTTTCTAAAGGTTTCCTCTCTCTCTCTCTCTCTCTCCTTAGCCATCCATCCCTCCTTATCCATCTCGGTCTCTCACTTAACCCTAAACCCTCAATCCTTGACACTATGCCTTAAACCCTAATCCCTCAACCCTATACCCTTAAACCCTTAATACCTTAACTGTTAAACCCTAAACCCTAAACCCTAAACCATAATCTCTATCTCTCTCTCTATAGTCTCTCCCTCCCACCCCCTCTCCCTATCACACTCCCTCTATCTCTCTCTTGTCCTATTTCCCACTCCCTCTCTCTCCCTCTCTCTCACTTAACCCTAAACCATATCCCTAAACCCTTAACCCTTGACACTATGCCTTAAACCCTTACCCCTCAACCTTATACCCTTAAACCCTTAATATATTGACCCTTAAACACTAAACCCTAATCTCTCTAAAGTCTCTCCCTCCCTCCCCCTCTCCCTCTCTCACTCCCTCTATCTCTCTCCCATCCCTTTATCTCCCACTCCCTCTCTCTCCCTCTCTCTCAACTATCTCCCTCCTACCCTCTCTCTCTATTAGGTCTCTCCCTTAAGCACCCTACCTACATAACTAGATCTCTCTCTCTCTCTCTCTCTCTCTCTCTCTCCCCCTCACACTCACTCTCTCTTCCACTCCCTATCTCTCCCTCTCTCTCAACCATCCCTCCCATCCTACCTAGATAAGTCCCTCTCACTCCAGCCCCTCTCTCCCATTCCCCCTCTCTCTCTCTCTAATCCCTCAACCCCTATACCCTCTACCCTATATTGGACCATCGACCTTAATCCCTCAACCCTATACCCTCAACCCTCTACCCTCAACCTAAAACCCAAAATCCTCAACCCTATACCCTCAATTCTCAACCCTCTACCCTATACATTGGATCCTCAAAATTCACCTATATTTCTCCTTCCCTCCTCTTCTCTGCTCTCTATCTCACTTCTCCCTCAATCTATCCCTCCCTCCATTCCTCCCTCTCTATTGTAATCCCTAAAATCTATACCCTCAACCCTTAAACCCTTAAACCCTCAACCCTCAACACTTAAACCCTAAGCCCTTAAACCCTGTACCCTGTACCCTCAACCCTCAACCCTATACCCTTAACCCTTAAACCCTTAAACCCTTAAACTCTCTACCCTAAACCTTCAACCCTCAACCCTTGACCCTTAATCCGTCAACCCTAATCCGTCAACCCTTAAACCCTTAAACCCTCTAACCTCTACCCTCTACCCTATACATTACCCTCAACCTTCAATTCTCAACCCTCTACCCTATACATTGGATCCTCAACCCTCATCTCTATCTCTCCTTCCCTCCTCTTCTCTCCTTCTCTATATCTAACTTCTCCCTCCATCTCTCCCTCCATCTCTCCCTTCCTCTCTACCTTAATCCCTCAACCCTATACCATCAACTCTTAAACCCTTAAACCCTAAACCCTAAACCCTAAACCCTCAACCACAAAACCAATACCCTAAACCCTCAAGCATAATCTCTCAAACCTATGCTCTCAACCCTTAAACCCTTAAACCCTCTACCCTAAACCCTAAACCCTTAATCCCTGAACCCTAATCCCTCAACCCTCAACCCTTAAACCATAAACCATAGACCCTCAACCATAATCCCTCAATCCTCAACCCTCAACCCTCAACCCTTAAACCCTAAACCCTCAACTCTATACCCTCTACCCTATACCTTGGACCCTCAACCCTAATCGCTCAACCCTATACCCCCAATCCTCTAACCTCAACCCAATACCCTAAATCCTCAACCCTATACCCTCAATTCTCAACCCTGTACCCTATACATTGGATCCTCAACCCTCATCTATCTTTATCCTTCCCTCCTCTTTTCTCCTCTCTATCTCACTTCTCCCTCCATCTCTCCCTCCTTCCACCATCCTTATTTATCCTAATAATTCAACCCTATACCCTCAACCCTTAAACCCTTAAACCCTCAACCCTAAACCCTCAAACCTCAACTCTTAAACCCTAAACCCTTAAACCCTCTACCCTCTACCCTCTACCCTCTACCCAATACCCTCAACCCTCAACCCTAATCTCTCAACCCTTAAAATATCTACCCTAAACCCTTAACCCTCAACCCTTGGTCCCTCAACCCTAATCATTCAACCCTTAAACCCTAAACCCTCAACTCTTAATTCCTCAACCCTCAATCCCTCAACACTAAACCCTTAATCCCTCAACCCTCAACCCTTAAACCCTAATCCCTCAACCCTCAACACTTAAACCCTAATACCTCAACCCTTAAACCCTCCCTCAGCCATCAACCCTCTTCCCTATACATTAAATCTTGAATCCTCAATTCTCAGCCCTCTACCCTATACATTGGATCCCCAATGATAATCCCTCAACCCTATACCCTAAAACCTAAACGCTAATCCCTCAACCCTAAAAATTTAAACCCTCATCCTCATCCCTCAACTCTTAAACCCTTAAGCCCTCAACCCTTAAATGCTTAAATCCTCAACCCTCTATCCTATACATTAAACCCTCTACCCTATACATTGGATCCTCAACCCTAATCCCTCAACCCTATACCCTCAATCCCTATCCCTCTCTCTCTCTCTCTATCTATCTAACCTTTCTCTCCCTCCCTCTCTCCCACCCTCTCTAATTTTCTCTATCTACCCTCTCCCTCTTTCTATGTACCTCTCACTCAATCAATCCCTACCACTCTCTCTCTCACTCCCTCTATCTATCTATCTCCCACTCCCACTCCCTCTCTCTCTCTCCCTCCCTCCCTCCCTCTTTCCCTCAACCCTTAATCTACCAACCCCTATCCATCAATCCCTCTCTTTCCCACTCTCTCTCTCACACTCTATCTATCTCCCTATCTCTTAGGTATCTCCCTCCCACACCCCCTCTCTCTCAGGTCTCTCCCTCTGGCACCCTACCTAGGTAACTCTCTCTCTCTCTATCCCTCCTACCCTACCTAGATAAATCCCTCTCACTTCAATCCCCTCTCTCCCACTCTCCCCATCTCTCTCTCCCTCTCTCTTAGGTCTCTCACTACCACACCCTCTCCCTCTCTTAGGTATCTCTCACTCCCTCTCTCTTGCACTCCCTTTCTCTCCATATCTCTCAAGTTTCTCCCTCACCCCCTCACACTCTCAAGTCTCTCCCTCTGGAACCCTACCTAAATAACTCTCTCTTTATCTCCCTCTCTCTCTCTCTCGCCCCCTCTCTCTCTCTCTCCCCCTCTCTCTCAATGTCTCTCTCTCCCATCCTCCCCCCTCTCTCTCCCTCTATCCCTCCCACCCTTTCTAGCTGATTCCCTCTCACTCCAACCCCTTCTATCCCACTCCTCTCTCTTAGGTCTCTCCCTTCCACCCCCTCTCCCTCTCTCAGGTCTCTCTCTCACTACCTCTCTACCTCTCTCTCTCTCTTAGGTCTCTCCCTCTCTCTCTCTCACTCCCACCCTACCTAGACAACTCTCTCTCTCTCTCTTAAAATTATCCCTCCCTCTAAAGACATGCATACATGCATAAAGGAATACATACATACTTACATATACATACAAGCATACAAACATATGTACATACAATATTACATATATACATACATACAATGATACATACATATGTATACATATACATACATTGATACATACACACATACACTAATACATATATACAAACATAAATATACATAGACTGATACATACATACATACATATACATACACTGATACATACATACATACAAGCATGTATGCATACATACATACATACATACATGCCATACAAGCATCCATACATAAAAACATACAAATATATATACAAACATTTAATAGACTAGCATTTAACACAAAGCAAGACATAATGCGAGCGTGTTATACATACAAATATATATACCTACATTTAATAGACTAGCATTTAACACAAAGCAAGACATAACGCGAGCGCATTATAACACACTCACATTATTTCTTTCTTAGGAAAGTATAGCACAAATGCAAACAAACATGCTTAAAATATGAAATAATGAGAGTGCGTTATAACGCGCTTGCGTTATTTCTTGCTTTGGAAATCTCCAAGTCTTAGGCTTGGTATTTGCTTTGGAATACCAACCCAAAGGCTTGGAGTGCCTTCCCAATGTCCAAAGACATGTTTTTGAAAATTCTACAATATTTTACATAATCATGTTCATGCTAAGCATCAGGTTTGCACATGTTTCAAGGTTGAACAAATCAAACACCTAGGTAATGTTAGGCTCTCTCTTAGCTATCTAACAATGCAATTTTTTTCACATTTTGACAATGTTAAGCCTTTGATCTATAATTTCTTTTGTTTGTGTGTCTATTTTTTGGCAAAAACCAATGTTTGGTATTTTTTCTTTATAAATTAACTGTTCATCAAAATTTGAAATAAATTACAGTTTTAGAAAGTATACTCCATTCTACACATAAAAAAATGGATTTTCCATTAGTTTTTAAAATTTATAGGGGTAGCATGGCCATAATTCTATTTTTCAAGAAGTGTCCACTTTGAAAATTAGTAAAAAATCAAATATCCATTAAAAAATTATCCAAAAAATTAGGCATAAACTACATGTTAGCTAATTTCTCATTGAAGCAATTTTAAAAATCCAAAAAAAATTAACCTTTGGAGGGAGCCACAAAAATCGCTATGTTATGTTTTTTTGATAAAAACAACACCATTTTGAACCCCTTAATCTCAACCATTTTTTTTAAAAAAATAGTAGTTTAGAAAGTAGACTCAGAGCACTACGATCCTTGTTTTGGCTACATCTAATTTTTTTGAGTGTAACTATCCTCAATTTTACATCCACTTGGTCAGTATTTCCTGATTTTAGAAAAAAAGTGGCCACTTAAGACCCCTTTTTGGATCACCATCTTTTTGCACTTACCCATATGTAAAAACATAATTTGTAGCAAATTGAATTTAGTTTCTAAGCTACTAGACCTATTTTTGGAAAAAAAGTGAAAAATCTATTTGGTGAAAACTTGAAATTTCAATGCAGTAGTACTAAATTTTCAAGAAAAAAAAGAAAAGCAGGGGTTTGTCCGACCACCCTAATGGGGAGAAAAATAAATATTTTTTTCAAATCTTTCATTATCAGTAGATGACACATGCCTGGATGTGACACATATTTTTTCTATAATTTTTTGGCAAGTAAATATGTAGTTATCAATTTTCTAGTACGAATTATTAGAAATAAATTAAAAACCATTTGTTTGACCACCCTAACTTGGTCAAAACATTATGATTTTTTTTTGAACTATAATTTGTGAAGCATAGCGTGTGATGTGTCTTTCAAATTCAAAAAATATTTATTCATTTAAAAATTATAGACGTTTTTCAATCAACCTATCAATCAAGACTTTACACATAGTGCATGTAGAAAATCAATAATAATTACCTGTTAAATTCAAAATAAAGCATATCTTATATCGACCTAGAATGTTGTCAATTTGCTAAATAAACCCCTTTCATTTCATCAAAATCAGATTAAAAAAAGCTGTCAACACGAAGCCTGTGAAGTTCAAAAATCTCTTGCAACCCTTGTAAACATGATGGAGATGTTGACTTTTTAGATTGGTCGCCCCCTGTAGTGCTCCTCCCTATCGGTTGTTTTGGACTTTTGTGTGAGTATTTGTGTGTGCTTCATTGATTACTGTGTTATTTGATTGTGTGAAAAATATCGTATGTTAGTAGTTATGTTTAAATAATTAATTAAATCATAAGTGATTTGCAAGGTTATTTAAAATATAATTAGAAATTAAAATAATAATCAATTAAATTAAATCAAATGATTTAGAACAAATGATCAAATTAAACTAATTCGTTAAAAGTAAAAGTGATATTATTAGATAAATTGATTTAAATTGTTGTGTTAAATTGAGGTTAATAATAATTATGAACAAAATAATCTTGAAAAGATAATTATTATAATAAGAAATTTAAATGGTTAAGGAGATAGGAAGCTGAAGTGTTTTAAAACAAGAAAAGAAACTACACCTATAGAGCATGTGGAAGTTGAAGAGAACTATAGAATATGAAAAAAAAAATAATATCTATATTTAGCCTTTAAAAAAAAAAAAAAAGGGCAACCAAGGGGGGCCGAAAAAAATGATTTGGTTTTGGGTTCTCAATATGGAAGGGGAAGCACTGGTGGATCTTGATGGTCTTCGGAGTGCGTCCAATACTCAGACCATTCTGAAACGGTGAGAGAGCTCACACATAGCAAATCGGGTACCCTGGGCAGGGACGCGCATGTTTCTAATATATGGCTTTTGATGTTGCATGCTGAAAATCAAGCTTCAAATATGTTCACAATAGCATGACCATGTTATAGGGGAATTGGAAGACCGATGCATGGAGTGAAGATGATGGAAATATCGAGTCTATTCCAAGATGGCAAGAGAATTCTTGAGGGAGATTGAAGTGACTATAAGGCGTGACTTATGATGTTGCACAATGAAATTTGTGTACTGGAACTGTTTGTTCCGCAACACAATCACATTGGAGAGGCACACAGTAAAGGGAGGTTTCATATGGAAATATGCAATATTATCTTCTAGAGTCCTGAGTTTTCATGGGGCGTCTAATGATGGTGATGCTTAGAAGGCATTCAAAATCTATTTCCTTTCGAAGTTCATCATGTGATAGAGGAACCGGGTATGATTGATATCTGTACTATCTTATGAATGACTTGTATTCTGGATCTCCTTCCAATTTTTCTTTGATAGACAGTGATTTCTTGATAAATTCAAACAATTGAATTGTTTCCTCTCTCAACTTTTAGATATGTTCTCTTAGTGTGTAATTACAAGATAAAATGTAGAAGGAACCTTCAATCGGATATACATATAATTGTATAGCCTATATTATGTTGCAAGCTAGATAGGTTTTTCATTTAGTCATGAATAAAATATGCAATAAATAAAGAGTTTTATTTGGACTTCTTAGAGGGTTGGATTCATATCGAAACTCGTACATGCTAATTAGGGCCATTGTTGAATGCATTGAAATGAACTTGAAACAAGATCAAATTCTATAAGCCTTCTTTGTATCTGCTAGTCTTCTTCTCTTCGCTTCAGTTGCACATGAGGTGACGTATTATCTTTGTGGCTATGTTGTTAGACTTGATGAACCATGCCTTCACTCCTGTACCAATGCCATGCAGCCTATCTCTGTGCAGTTCCCCCCCATTCACTTGCTTCGCAATTTTTGCTTGTGTTGTCGATGTTGTTCATAACATTTCCTCTGTGTTTCTAAGCCAGGAAACCAAATGCCAATGCCATATTTTCGTTATGGAGATCGATTGATGTTTCTTTCTCTTCTCTTCCACAGTGTGAGCAGAAATCTTGAATCTAGAAATACCTTGTTGCCTTCAATTATTTGTGGACTCCATGTCTTTCACTTCTTAAGCCCTTAAAACAAATTCATTTGTGCATATACTGCAATTCTTGTATTCCTTGAGATCACAGTCCTTTGAGAATTATGTCAAGTAGTTCGCGAGTCTAGGTTAGGCATCCTTTTTGCTTTTTATCTGCAAAGGATTCCTCACTTATGTTAGCTGGAAATAAAACCCTTATAACCATTCGGAAATGATCACTAAATGGAGGACCTTTCATATTTAGAAACCGTAGCAGCTTAGTCAATATAACATAGTCGTAGCACTTAGAGTCAATTAGACGATACAGGACATATGACAAATAGATTAGTGAAGGGATATCAGCTGTGGCATTCAAATTTATAAATATTCTTGTAAGTATAACCCAGGTGGAATATTTATAATGTTTATTTGTTACGTTGAGCTAAGCTTCCGGCAATATTAAAATACATATATATATTTAGAGGTAGGGGTATGATGTATAAGGAATATTTGTGTCTATGACTGGTTTTGAAGATAAGTGAATTAAGGAATAGGGAAGCAATTTTGGAGTTAATAATTGTTAATGTATATACTTATGGATGTATGGGACTAATAAAGTAAATAAGACTATATTTAGGTTGAAAATGGTTACTTAAATAAAGATAAACAAAGTTAAGCTTCCTTAACACTAAAAATTGAATGAAGGTTATTTCCATTATTAAATGATTAGCAATTGTCTAAGAAGATTAAGAAATTTAGGATATTATTATTACGACAATTATTATGGATTATTCTTTGTTAATTTGTAGGTGAACATTGTTATTTTATAACCTTTAGAGTGGAATGGTAACATTAGTGTGTAAGCTACATAACTAGGAAATAGTATTAAGAGTGTCTCAAATATTATTATTCGAGGGAAATAATCTTTTAATTTGATTATGAGATTAATGATAAGGAATATTATGAAATGTTAAAATATGCCTTGAGATAATTATAATATGTGATTATAGAGTTCCTTTATTTACTCTAAATTAATTCTTATTAAACGAATGGATAAATTGTATTTGAATGGTCATTGTTTATTTAAGGGTAATTTGGTGTATCCTATTTGTGGTGCCCTGTTTGGAATTGCTTGGCTTCAGAAGTGATTTCATTCCATTGGGTTCGTGTTCTTTCATGAGTGATTTGACATACCCTTTCATTGTGACTTTTCTTGAGTTGACGTGAGTTGGGGGTCTTCTTTAAGTTAAATTGTGTTGATATTCGTGTAACCTTACATGGTGAATTCTTGGTTTGTTTTGAGTTGTGGGGGTCTTATTAATTGATTTTGTGGTGGAGTATTTTAAATACTAATGTAATGCTTGGTTGTGATAAGTTTATTCTTCTTAGTGTATGCAATCTTCCCACTTGTACTATTTTGGTGAAACATTAAATTATCTTGTTGTCATGTTTGTTGATGTTGTCATGGGTCATTTGTTTACCAACTGTACGGGTATCTTGTGAGGAGGAAATTGAGGTGTTCCTTGGATGCATGGTTGCATGCTTTTACCTTTGTTGTTGAAGGATTGTTTTGGATGATTCTGTGTTGGTGTGAATGCCTTTGGAGATTAATTTTGATTCAAGGAATCCTTTGTCATTTAATTTGTGTTGCAATGTAATTGGGAACTCATGTTTTATTTATGAGTTGTGGATAGTTGATCTTCTTGAATTTCTGATTTATTTTGTATCGAAGTTGATTACGTAGTCTGGATGGAGTTGTTGATCTTATTTTGATGTATTCACTCATTATAGTTGAATTGAAAATAGTTCTTGTGGCTTTGCAATTTTTGTTGTCAGTTCTTTGATGGGGAAACCCTAGTGTAAACTTTTTGAGAGTCTTCTAGAGGCTTGAGATGAGTGTCAGTTAATGTTCTCTCTTTATGTGCCCTTGATGTGGCAAGTGTTTTGGTACTTGGATTTTGAAAGGGTTGTACGAGAATTGTTAAGACTTTGATTGTGTGTTTATAGCAAGATGGGTAATGCCTCGCATGCTTCTCTGTTGTGATATAATGTTCTTGTTATGTTGTACAACCCTTGGATTTTGGTTTTTTATGTTGTGAGTGTCTAGAGAGAGTGGCTCTAAGTGGGTGGTCAGTGCACAAAGGGGCACCAGGATAGCCCTCATTAGAGTGTGATTAATAAGTGAAAACTTAAGTAATTAACTAGGAGGTGGGTAGAATCACATTAAAAAGATAATTGATGCCTCATCCACCTTTTAGTGCTATCACAGGCTAAAGGGGATTGAGAAGGCCGTGGTTGGCAAGATCATTGCCTTGTCTTCATGAAAGGTTAACGGTTCCGCATGAGCAACCCTATGGAGCGACGCCTTGAGATAGGTTGTCAGGATAACCATAGATGGAGGTGGCACTTGGTGATAGGTTGTCAGGATAATCCATGTATAGATGGAGGCGACACCTTGAGTCAGGATGTCTGGATAATCCATGTAAGGCCATGCGATGACACTCTCCTCTAGCAGTCGCTTTTGAGTTGTTTTATTGATATCGTTTGGAAGCGGTATTTTGATTTTATGTCTTGATATTTATTGATGTTAAGTTTTGTGGCTTATTGTTGTGACATTCAGGAGTGATTTTATGCTTGAAAATGTATCATTGTTGTTATGATTCAAAAGTGGTTTATTGTTGTTATAACAATTTATTGATGTTATGATATTTGTTTTACTGTTACTATGAAGTGGTTTATCACTACTGTGAAATGATTTGGATGTCATGTTTTCTAGTCATGGTTTATTGATGTTGTGACTATCTTTGGGTTTCATGTTACTCTTGCATGATGTTAAGTATTGTGGTTCTCTATTTGAATGTTCTTGGTTGAGGTCTCTTTTTTGTCAGCTCCTTAGTACGGGGGGTGGGTCTTCGGACCCACGTGGTCGGGTGGAACGTGCTAAGCACCCCATTGGGTCCCCAGTCAAGGATCGAGATATGCGGATTGGTGCTGTTGCAGCGGTTCCAGAGTTGTATTTGGCTTGGAGCCAGTTATGATACTTGTATTCATCTGTTTATTTGTATCATGGCATCTTGTGTATGGTTTCCATTTATGTTGGAAACACTTTTGTATCATTGTACCTCTTGAACATTGTACTATAATGAAATATTAAACTTGGTGTGGATATTGGCCATGGCAATTATTCAATGTGTTAAGTTAATCATGCATATGTTGTATTTATGTACACAAATGGTTCTTATCAATGATATATCATGTATGTGTTATATTTGTTAATGTTTACTTTGTTATGGATTATATCTTTGGATTTTATTCTTTATTGTCGATGTATGGATGTAAGTTGCGTAATAACTCCTCGTGTACCCCAAGGGATGTATGTGTTAGTGAATCTACTTAAATGAAATTCATGTCATGACTTAATGTGTTATACAAAAAAATAAAAATAAAAAAATTTGTGAAGTAATTATTGTTTATTTGTCCTTTGAGGTTTGTACGACGGGGTGTTACATCATGGTATTCAGAGCATGGGTTCATACACTGGGCACTATGTGTGCTCACTATGTAACCTTGCACTTAGACCCGTGAGTCTTGAGTTTCACTTTTCTTTTGTCATTGTTGTGAACCTGAGTTTCTTTTGTTAACCGGTATTGGGTCGATGGTGCAGGAAACTGATGGGAAAGGATAGGACCCTCGGTGTAGTGCGCAATGCACCGGTATCCTTCCTGTTAGGGATGCCCTATGGACCCTTAAGTTTTAGTGTGATGTGTTTTTGGTGATGTGTTTTATGTGTGTGAATATGTCAAGTGTGCGTGGAATCTGCATTTTTGTTGTCCTTGAGTGATGAATTATGTTTTCTTGAATCTATGAAGGTGTAAAATTTTACCCTTTTTACTGAAATTAATGGTTAAAGTGGAGTTCTTTGTGTGAAAATTATGAGATTTAATGAAGATGTGAGGTTTTGTGGATAATTATTCTATGTTTTTTAGCAGAATATAGTATCTTGAGGTTAAGATGCAACTTGAATTATTGGTACTAATGTGCAATGTTCTATGGTAGCTTTTGATTTACAGGAAGTTGGCTTCAGAAAGCATAGTGACGAAGGTAATGTAATTGTAATATGCAGGTATAGATACTTATAATGTCAAGTAGTAATTCAATTTGATATAGTAGATGAACCAGGTTTATGGTTAGCATCCTTATGCGAATATTGCCTAACTAATAAAAAACAAACTGTTTATGAGTTACTAGAATTGTTTTGACTATTATGTGTGGTTGGTGGGAGGGACAGGGTGGTATCACTCGCTCGCGAGTGCCCTACTATGCTGGGATTTCCTCTCACGATGTATTTGTGATATATATGTATTGTGTACAATGTTTGTTTTCATGCAGGATTGCAGGAACTAAGTCTCAATTGCACCTGCATTGACGTTTTAATTTATGGTGTTGATGTGCTTATGATCATTGATATTGTTGTGTTACCATGTTTATGCTTGAGCTCGACTTCCAGGAGTAAGTCGATGCCTACGGGGGGGAGGATGTAGTGCTCCTCCGTGTCGGTTGTTCTGGACTTTTGTGTGAGTATTTGTGTGTGCCTCATTGATTACTGTGTTATTTGATTGTGTGAAAAATATCGTATGTTAGTAGTCATGTTTAAATAATTAATTAAATCATAAGTGATTTGCAAGGTTATTTAAAATATAATTAGAAATTAAAATAATAATCAATTAAATTAAATCAAATGATTTCGAACAAATGATCAAATTAAACTAATTCGTTAAAAGTAAAAGTGATATTATTAGATAAATTGATTTAAATTGTTGTGTTAAATTGAAGTTAATAATAATTATGAACAAAATAATCTTGAAAAGATAATTATTATAATAAGAAATTTAAATGGTTAAGGAGATAGGAAGCTAAAGTGTTTTAAAACAAGAAAAGAAACTACACCTATAGAGCATGTGGAAGTCAAAGAGAACTGTAGAATATGAAAAAAATAAATAATATCTATATTTAGCCTTTAAAAAAAAAAAAAGGGCAACCAAGGGGGGGCCGAAAAGAAATGATTCGGTTTTGGGTTCTCAATATGGAAGGCGAAGCACTGGTGGATCTTGATGGTCTTCGGAGTGCGTCCAATACTCAGACCATTCTGAGATGGCGAGAGAGCTCACACATAGCAAATCGGGTACATTGGGCAGGGACGCACATGTTTCTAATATATGGCTTTTGATGTTGCATGCTGAAAATCAAGCTTCAAATATGTTCACAATAGCATGACCATGCTATAGGGGAATTGGAAGACCGATTCATGGAGTGAAGACGATGGAAATATCGAGTCTATTCCAAGACGGCAAGATAATTCTTGAGGGTGATCGAAGTGACTGTAAGGTGTGACTTATGATGTTGCACAATGAAATTTGTGTACTGGAACTGTTCGTTCCGCAACACAATCACATTGGAGAGGCACACAGTAAAGGGAGGTTTCATATGGAAATATGTGATATTATCTTCTAGAGTCCTGAGTTTTCATGGGGTGTCTAATGATGGTGATGCTTAGAAGGCGTTCGAAATCTGTTTCCTTTCGAAGTTCATCATGTGATAGAGGAACAAGGTATGATTGATATCCCTACTATCTTATGAATGACTAAATAGCTTTTGGACTGTATAAATAGATTTGAATTGTATTCTAGATCTCCTTCCAATTTTTCTTTGATAGACAGTGATTTCTTGATAAATTCAAACAATTGAATTGTTTCCTCTCTCAACTTTTAGATATATTCTCTTAGTGTGTAATTACCAAATAAAATGTAGAAGGAACCTTCAATCGGATATACATATAATTGTATAGCCTATATTATGTTGCAAGCTAGATAGGTTTTTCATTTAGTCATGAATCAAATACGCAATAAATAGAGAGTTTTATTTGGACTTCTTAGAGGGTTGGATTCATATCGAAACTCGTACATGCTAATTAGGGCCATTGTTGAATGCATTGAAATGAACTTGAAACAAGATCAAATTCTGTAAGCCTTCTTTGTATCTGCTAGTCTTTTTCTCTTCGCTTCAGTTGCACATGAGGTGACGTATTATCTTTGTGGCTATGTTGTTAGACTTGATGATCCATGCCTTCACTCCCGTACCAATGCCTTGTAGCCTATCTCTGTGCAGTTCCCCCCCATTCACTTGCTTCGCAAGTTCTGCTTGTGTTGTCGATGTTGTTCATAACATTTCCTCTATGTTTCTAAGCCAGGAAACCAAATGCCAATGCCATATTTTCGTTATGGAGATCGATTGATGTTTCTTTCTCTTCTCTTCCGTAGTGAGAGCATAAATCTTGAATCTAGAAATACCTTGTTGCCTTCAATTATTTGTGGACTCCATGTCTTTCACTTCTTAAGCCCTTAAAACAAATTCATTTGTGCATATACTGCAATTCTTGTATTCCTTGAGATCACAGTCCTTTGAGAATTATGTCAAGTAGTTCGCGAGTCTAGGTTAGGCGTCCCTTTTGCTTTTTATCTGCAAAGGCTTCCTCACTTATGTTAGCTGGAAATAAAACCATTATAACCATTTGGAAATGATCACTAAATGGAGGACCTTTCATATTTAGAAATCGTAGCAGCTTAGTCAATATAACGTAGTCGTAGCACTTAGAGTCAATCGTACGATACAGGACATATGACAAATACAGTAGTGAAGGGATATCAGCTGTGGCATTCAAATTTATAAATATTCTTGTAAGTATAACCCCGGTGGACTATTTATAATGTTTATTTGTTACGTTGAGCTAAGCTTTCGGGAATATTAAAATACGTATATATATTTAGAGGTAGGGGTATGATGTATAAGGATTATTTGTGTTTATGACTGGTTTTGAAGATAAGTGAATTAAGGAATAGGGAAGCAATTTTGGAGTTAATAATTGTTAATGTATATACTTATGGATGTATGGGACTAATAAAGTAAATAAGACTATATTTAGGTTGAAAATGGTTACTTAAATAAAGATAAACAAAGTTAAGTTTCCTTGACATTGAAAATTGAATGAAGGTTATTTCCATTATTAAATGATTAGCAATTGTCTAAGAAGATTAAGAAATTTAGGATATTATTATTACGACAATTATTATGGATTATTCTTTGTTAATTTGTAGGTGAACATTGTTATTTTATATCCTTTAGAGTGGAATGGTAACATTAGTGTGTAAGCTACATAACTAGGAAATTGTATTAAGAGTGTCTCAAATATTATTATTCGAGGGAAATAATCTTTTAATTTGATTATGAGATTAATGATAAGGAATATTATGAAATGTTAAAATATGCCTTGAGATAATTACAATATGTGATTATAGAGTTCCTTTATTTATTCTAAATTAATTCTTATTAAATGAATGGATAAATTGTATTTGAATGGTCATTGTTTATTTAAGGGTAATTTTGTGTATCCTATTTGTGGTGCCCTCTTTGGAATTGCTTGGCTTCAGAAGTGATTTCATTCCATTGGGTTCGCGTTCTTTTATGAGTGATTTGACATACCCTTTCATTGCGACTTTTCTTGAGTTGACGTGAGTTGGGGGTCTTCTTTAAGTTAAATTGTGTTGATATTCGTGTAACCTTACATGGTGAATTCTTGGTTTGTTTTGAGTTGTGGGGGTCTTATTAATTGATTTTGTGGTGGAGTATTTTGGATACTAATGTAATGCTTGGTTGTGATAAGTTTATGCTTCTTAGTGTATGCAATCTTCCCACTTGTACTATTGTTGTGAAACATTAAATTATCTTGTTGTCATGTTTGTTGATGTTGTCATGGGTCATTTGTTTACCAACTGTACGGGTATCTTGTGAGGAGGAAATTGAGGTCTTCCTTGGATGCGTGGTTGCATGCTTTTACCTTTGTTGTTGAAGGATTTTTTCGGATGATTCCATGTTGGTGTGAATGCCTTTGGAGATTAATTTTGATTCAAGGAATCCTTTGTCATTTAATTTGTGTTGCAATGTAATTGGGAACTCATGTTTTATTTATGAGTTGTGGATATTTGATCTTCTTGAATTTTTGATTTATTGTGTATCGAAGTTGATTATGTAGTCTGGATGGAGTTTTTGATCTTATTTTGATGTATTCACTCATTATAGTTGAATTGAAAATAGTTATTGTGGCCTTGCAATTTTTCTTGTCAATTCTTTGATGGGGAAACCCTAGTGTAAACTTTTTGAGAGTCTTCCAAAGGCTTGAGATGAGTGTCAATTAATGTTCTCTCTTTATGTGCCCTTGATGTGGCAAGTGTTTTGGTATTTGGATTTTGAAAGGGTTGTACGAGAATTGTTAAGACTTTGATTGTGTGTTCATAGCAAGATGGGTAATGCCTTGCATGCTTCTTTGTTGTGATATAATGTTCTTGTTATGTTGTACAACCCTTGGATTTTGGTTTTTTATGTTGTGAGTGTCTAGAGAGAGAGTTGCTCTAAGTGGGTGGTCGGTGCACAAAGGGGCGCCAAGATAGCCCTCGTTAGAGTGTGATTAATAAGTGAAAACTTAAGTAATTAACTAGGAGGTGGGTAGAATCACATTAAAAAGATAATTGATGCCTCATCCACCTTTTAGTGCTATCACAGGCTAAAGGGGATTGAGAAGGCCATGGTTGGCAAGATTGTTGCCTTGTCTTCATGAAAGGTTAACCGTTCCGCATAACCAACCCTATGGAGCGGTGCCTTGAGATAGGCTATCAGGATAACCGTAGATGGAGGCGGCACTTGGTGATAGGTTGTCAGGATAATCCATGTATAGATGGAGGTGACACCTTGAGTCAGAATGTCTAGATAATCCATGTAAGGCCATGCAATGACACTCTCCTCTAGTAGTCCCTTTTGAGTTGTTTTATTGATATCCTCTGGAAGTGGTCTTTTGATTTTATGTCTTGATATTTATTGATGTTAAGTTTTGTGGCTTATTGTTGTGACATTCAGGAGTGATTTTATGCTTGAAAATGTATCATGGTTGTTATGATTCGAAAGTGGTTTATTGTTGTTATAACAATTTATTGATGTTATGATATTTGTTTTACTGTTACTATGAAGTGGTTTATCACTACTGTGAAATGATTTGGATGTCATGTTTTCTAGTCATGGTTTATTGATGTTTTGACTATCTTTGGGTTTCATGTTACTCTTGTATGATGTTAAGTATTGTGGTTCTCTATTTGAATGTTCTTGGTTGAGGTCTCTTTTTTGTCAGCTCCTTAGCATGGGGGGTGGGTCTTCGGACCCACGTGGTCGGGTGGAACGTGCTAAGCACCCCATTGGGTCCCCAGTCGAGGATCGAGAGGTGCGGATTGGTGTTGTTGCAGTGATCCCAGAGTTGTATTTGTCTTGGAGCCAGTTATGATACTTGTATTCATCTATTTATTTGTATCATGGTATCTTGTGTATGGTTTCCATTTATGTTGGAAACACTTTTGTATCATTGTACCTCTTGAACATTGTACTGTAATGAAATATTAAACTTGGTGTGGATATTGGCCATGGCAGTTGTTATTCAATGTGTTAAGTTAATCATGCATATGTTGTATTTATGTACACAAATGGTTCTTATCAATGATATATCATGTATGTGTTACATTTGTTAATGTTTACTTTGTTATGGATTATATCTTTGGATTTTATTCTTTATTGTCGATGTATGGATCTAAGTCGTGTAATGACTCCTCGTGTACCCCAAGGGATGTATGTGTTAGTGAATCTACTTAAATGAAATTCATGTCATGACTTAATGTATTTTACAAAAATAAAAAATAAAAAAAATTGTGCAATAATTATTGTTTATTTGTCCATTGGGGTTTGCACGACTGGGCGTTACACCCCCAATCCAAATACCGAAGCAATATTGAAGTAAAAAAAATATCTATTAATATCAGATATCCGATAGAAACAAATATCCATTTATTAAAACAAAAAATATTAATATTTTTTTATACTATTATATATAATATATTAATATATATATATACATATGTAATATAATATAATATAATATTATACATAATAATACGATATATAATATTAATATATTATATTATATATATTATTAATATATTATATTATATATAATATTAATATATTATATTATATATAATATTATAATATATATAATATTAATATTAATATTTATAGTATTTATATTAATATATTATATATAATATTATATTATGTATATATTAATATATTAAATTGTGTATGATGTTGAAAATGAAAACCTTGAATTCACAAATGAGAATCAACCTGCATTCAACATCATTCCAATATAGATTTTCCAAAATGAAAACAAAATGCAGAATTGAAATTCTAATTCTAAGAAATCAAAGAAAATGCATTCAAAAGGAAAGATAACTCCATTATTTTCCTATCTACAAGATCTTGTCTTTGCTCTTAGATTTTTGCAGCAAAAGCACAAGAGGCTATGTAGAATGGATTTGAAAATTATGAAATTGGAGTTTCACAATCTAAATGTGTATGCTTTTTGGTGAGAAGAAGGGGATTTTTATAGATGAATTCATGGGGTGAATCCAAGTTACAGGAGAGATGTGGAATAAAAAAGTGAGATGGAGAAATGCATATTAAAATTGATTGAAATGAGAGATAAATGAGGTGTGATTTATGACATAATATATATTTAGAAGCTTAGAATAAAGTGCATTTTTGAATTAATGGATGAATGATTTAATGAAAATGGATTAAATGATTAAATGATTTTATGAATTTAAATTATTTAATAAAATATGTGAATGGATAAAGGTTCTTGTATGAATGCAAATGATATTTTAATGATTAATGCAAATGGATAAATAATCGATTAATGATTGATAAAAAATTATGCAAATGGATAATGGTTATGAATAAATGCTTATAATATGGATAAATGGTTATAATATTTTAATGGTTCTATGATTATGGAGATATGATTATGCTGATGATCAAATGAAATATGCAATAGATAAAAATGATTATGAGGACGTTTTTATGCATCTACATTTTCCCCCTCTTTGATACAATGCAGCCCATTGCATTGTTTCAAAGAAAAATATATACCCTAGTGTAAGGAAGAATGATGAAGAGGTAGAGGTATGCCCCATCGAGAGGACTAGAAGATGAAGGAAAAAAATGATAGAGGAAAATAGATAAGGATGATGAAGGAAAAATGAAATGATGAAGGAAATGGATGATGGAAGAAATGATAGATGAAAATGAGATATGAAGGAAAATGAATGTGATGAAGCCTCTTGTGCATGTCATAGTGCTTTATCATCATAGAGTGGTAAAATATTACAAATGGACAAAAAACACCATGGTATGACATAGACCAAGGTGTGCAAGGTCATCCATCTATAAAACAGACAGTCATAGACAATGTCCTAACTCATACTTAGGGAAAAAATTCCCCAGTCTTTTTGTCAAGACAAACCACAAACAACAATCAAATAAAAGATGAGTCATGAGACATCATCGCTCCTCTAAATCCTTCATGGGACATCCTTGAGGTGGATAGTAACATGATCGAAGAAAATCCAAAAGATAAGAAAAAATAGAACAAGGTCAACAACCATTCAAATTGTTTGCCAATAAGTGTTTTCTAGTGTGTTAAGGGATGAAGTGAGTCATGGGTAGACTGTTTTGACAATGCCTGGCTTCAAGAAAATATACATGTCGTATAAGACATCAATTCTAGTTTCGATCATGCAACTACCTATATAAGGAAAATAAAAAAGTGTGAAAGTTAAAAGGTCTAGTTTCAGGAAGGAAACATCCTATATAAGACCATTGGTTGGGATCAATTTGACTGGTTTGATTGATTTGACAAATGACTGATTTGACTTGGAGACTTGTTGGCTTGAGTGTCTTGTTGATTCAGGATTTGTGTTTGAAGTTCAAATGATTGTGTCGCATTTGAGTTGACAGTGTCTGATTTATTTTGAATGACCTAATGAACCCTAAAATACTGACCTAGGGGACCTCGGGGGCTCACTGACAGATGGCCTTGTCTATGTTGCAATGTGCAGAGACCTCGTAGTTTGACATGGCCCTTAACTTTGTTTCAATAACAAAGGACCAAATCATGATTTTATTTGACAAAACCTAAAGACTGACCTAATGCCTCAGGGGCACATCAACAAATGACCTTGCCTACATCCAATCGTAGAGGCAACGTAGTTCGATAATGACAAAGACTGACATGACTAACTTTGACTTTGATTTTTGGATTTTTTGAAAGTTATCTAAATGTTTATGGGTTTTGACATGTTCTTTTTTTTTGGATTTTAAAGTTTTATGTTTTTTTTGTCTTTTTTGAATGTTTTGTTTTTTTTGAATGTTTTGATTTTTTTTGTATTTTTTTGGTTTTTCAAATGTTTTATGAGGATCATGACAAATGCATGTGAATGATGCCTACAAGCTAATGGGAAAGCATGTAGAAGAATCCAAGGAAAAACATGATCTTGCCTCTAGTAAAGTTGAATACCAATTGATAGGTGATGATGATGATGATGACGTTGTTTGATGTGGGAAGGAAATATCCTGTAACAACATGAGGATGACAATAATGTGACTAAAGGATTGAAGTCTACAAAAAGGCTAGGAATAAAGCCAAAGAATATTTTGGATTATGTATGAGGTTGCATTGAAAAATTGTATGGATTAGGCTTATTTCATTTGGTATGACTTGGTTAGGACTAAATGGGATGATGGAGGGATATTGGATAAACATATTAGAATCCTTAAACCAATGACAAGGGAAATCCAAGTCCAACAATAGGTATGAAAGGATAATGGATTGATTTTGGTAAAATATAGGAGACATGGGGATTATTAGATGGTATAATAAGCATATGATCTACAAGGACTATGTCACATAGGAATAATTTGTTTTCTCTGAGGTATAGGTTTGGAAAATTCTATGAAGGCTATGACATGATATTTCATGGATAGTGTACAACCAAAGGATAAACATGTCAAGAGTTTTCCCAAAGCATGATTTATGTTTGTAGCCCAATCCTTATCAAGATCAACGTAGGTGGGAAAATGGATAGAAATGATAGGGATTAAATGGATAGATGGAAATGTCATAAGAAGTGTCATGCGAAGGGTATGGGAGATGAGACAACTTTCCCCCAAGTGTAATGGTCTACATAGATAATTTATTTTACACATGAAACCTTTTTTCCAAGTTTTCATCATGATACTTATCCAAAGTGCCATAAAAATGGTTTTCACTATTGGATGAAATTTTTCTCTTTACTTTTAAATTTTTTTTTTTCTTGATTTTTAATTTTTTTATATATACATTTTTAACATTTTTGGATGGCCTTGATATTTTAGCTAATCACTAAATTTTCTAAATCCATTGATGGTGCTGATGTAGAGACTAGGGCCATGATATGCCAATAATGACCTTTATGAAGTAGTTGCCTTGTTAGGAACATAACACTTGCATATAATTGATCAATGTCATTGTGATCCTTGTTGATACTAGAGTTTTCCTTATTAGAATACACACATCATGATAGAGTGCCATGGGAGTCCTTATGATAAAGAGTTGTTGCCAATATGTGACAGATTTGTGACGTAGGATTTTTAGACTTTAGGCGAGAGGTAGGATTATGATGGATGACGGTAGATGTGTTGGGAAATTTATATGTAGGAATTTTAATTCACCAAACTTGTTGTGATGGATGATGGAGTTTGTATTTAGGATAGTTTTTGGAACCAACACTTTTATATGCCTTTATTGATGACCATTTTGAAGGAGGTGGAAATTTATTATATGTGGGAGTCCTCTTTTCTTGTCGTTGTACATTTTGATTGACTTTAGGATTTGGAATATTTTCTTTGCTTGATCCATTTTTCTTTGGGATCCATTTTAACTTCATTTGTCCACTTGGGATTTTGTTTGGCTCAATGGCATTTGATTTTTAACTTTGAACTTTGGATTTGTAATAATTTTATTTTTGTTGGTTCCAAATGGAAGGCTTAAGATATTGGGAATGATGGTTTATGGTATGGATGGAAGGAGTGTTGGCAACAACCTTATGGAAATAAATACTCATGGCCTCCATTTTGATGTTTGTATTAGATAAAGTTGCACCCAATATTGAGGAAGTACCACTAACATCATTAGATTTTTTGATTGAAGAATAGCCAAGACCTTGATGTCTCAAATTTTCTTGAAATTGTATTGGTTCTAGAATTCATTTCTCATTTGGGCCTAGTCCTTTTCCTTGATACCACATGCTTTGAAATATTCTGTTTGTGATGGGGTATTTTTTGTTTTGAAAACAAGATGCTAGCCCATAATTGTGTATGTGGAAACTGTTACTTGGAATCTTCTCCTTTGTAAGAAAGCCTGATTTGATAAAAGTGGATGATCCTAGTTGATAGGATGTCTTAGCTTCATTGATATGTGGGATAGCTTTTTGATTGATATATTTGGTTTGATTTTGTGAAACATTGGATTTTGACGGTTCTTCAAAAGATATCAAGGTGCTTCCAAGTCGATGTAGAAACCTTCCTTATGGTCATTATCATAGAGTCCAATGAATTTAGCTATAGCTTGATCATTTGAAAATATGTCTAGAGTAGGAGACTCTTGTTCTAGAGGAAGATCATCTATGTATCCCATGGAGGCAAGTGTCTCATTTTGGGAAATGGATGTGTTTGGAGTTTGGATAGGATCAACCTCAAATGTTTGATCATGAGTGGCATAAAGGTCGATGAGCAAATCATTTTGGATTCCTTGATTGGGTATGTGTAGGATCATGATGGGCCAAAAAGTGGCGATATGATGGGTATGTGTATGGTTTGTGGTTGGCGACTTTTTTTTACCCAAAATTGATGAAATGAAAAAGGTTTTTAAAGGAGATTCTCAACTTTCCACCAATATAAATTATGCTTTACTTTGAATTTAATAAATAATTATTATTCATTTTCTATTTGAATTACAACTAAAGTCCTGATTGATAGGCTGATTGATAAACATCTATAGCTTTCAAATAGTATCACATTTTTTGAATCTGAAACATGTGTCACATTCTATGCTTCACATATTATAGGATGAAAAAAAAATTGAATTTCATGAAGTTTTGACCAAGTTAAGGTGGTCAAACATACGAGTTTTTTATATTTTTTAAAAATTGTAATAAAAAATTCATAATTAATTATTTACTTGGAAATAAATTACAAAAAAAATGCATCACATCGGGACATGAGTCCTCTACTTATATCTAAAATATTGTAAAAAAATATTATCATTTTATTGTGGCTAGGGTGGTCAGAAAAACACCTACTTCTTATTTTTCCCTAAAATTTAAGTACTACTGCATTGAAATTTCAAATTTTCACCAAATAGATTTTTTTTAAAAATAAACCTAGTAGTTTAGAAATTAAATTCAATTTTCTATAGATTCTATTCTTACATATTTTTGAAACAATATAGATAACTTATTCAAATTTTTATGTCAATTTGCCTAACTTTGATTTTTCTGAAATTTTCACCACTTAAGGGCCCGCTTTTTCCATGATGGTCCTGCACATACCCGATCGATGGTAGCGTCTTGGTTAAAGATGGGTTTGTCTTGGATGAAATGATTGAGAATGAGATCTTGATCAAGTATAGGTGTATTTTGGATTCCATGATTAGCTAGAAGGACTTCTTGAATGGAATTAAGTATGGGGTCATGTGATGGACTACTTCAATCTTGACATGAATGTGAAGTTATGATGTCATACTTTGAGTTTTCCTCTTGACATATATCCTAAAGTGTAGGAAATGGAATGTGTTTCTGGAGACCATGACCAAATTGTAATTTCATGAATAAATGTAGGTTGGGATGGAGTGAATAGGAATGGATAAGTGGATGAGTGAGTAGGATAGGACATGGTGTCTTGGAATGTATTAGTGAATAATGGACTAGAATAGGACATGGAGGCTTGGAAGGGATTAGTGGAAAGTTGGTTTCCCTTGTCAAGGTTAGGATAAGGGTGATTAATGGAAGTTTGTTGTGGATTAATGGCATGGATTGTGCTAAGGGACTCTTGATAGTGAGGGTATATGGATGGAGGACTAGATTTTATGAGTTGTTGGTAAGAAGGGTATTTGGGTAGTTGACCATGGGTTGAGGTTGATTGGTATTTGGATTGGATAAATTATCTTTTGAAGTCTATGGCTTGTTGGGCTTGACCATTTCAGATTAATTGGTATTCAATTTGACTAGCAAACATATCAAGGTAAAGGGAAGACATGGTGGTGGATGGTATGAAGCCTAAGAGATGCTAATGCAATGGTATGACTTAACCCTATGGTATGCAACGTAAACTATGTTTTTGGATTTTTTTGAAATAAGGTATGCCTAAATGTAATGCAACTATTTTTTTTGGATTATTTTGAATATATAGGGATGCCTAATAATGATGCCTAGATTAAGAGTCAAGGTGATGATAGTCTATGACTGAATTATGCAAAGAGTGGAATAAAGGGATCAAATAGTATGACCTAGTATGAAGGGTAAAACCTAAGATATGGTTGGTAATCAAACTAAGATAAGTATAACAACTAATTTGATTATCAATGGCCTTGGGTAAAGTAAACACTAATAAGATGTATTGTCAAGGTGGTCTCAAACTAGACTGATGAGCCGAGGAACCAACTTAAATGATGAGGACTAGGCTGAATGTTGTCTAAAAGATAAGGCCAAGAGAATATAAATTTGAAGCTATGGTCTAGTCTAAGTTTGATGACATTCCTAATCAAGAGGTTTATGCAAGCTAAAAGGATGACCTAAGGTTTAATCTATGGGGAATGTCTAATGTAAAAAAAAAAAAGATGAGATGATGAGAAAGTTCTTGGTCTGTCAAGCTTGTTTTGGGTATGTAGGCCTAGTTTGTTTCAAGGTTTGAATGTCATAAGTTTCAGTTGTGGTGTTTTTTTGATAATTTTTCTGAACACACACACAAGACACAATAGAAAGAATATTTTTGAGTTTTTTTTTGGTTGCGAATTTTGTTTGATTGTTGCAAGACAAGCACAAGTCTTAGGATGTCAGAGACAATATTTTCTTGGTTCCCAATTGGATTTCTCCAGCCATGCCTATTCAGAGCAGATAGCTTAGGATTTTGGTGACACTGGCCCTCCCTTAAATGGCACTCACTTCTCAGGTACACCAAACTCTGAACTCCCCAAAGAGGAATTTGATATCTCTACTTTGAACCACAAAAGTGTGGGGAAACTTCAGACCTTTGACCTCCTGTGCTAGCAAATAGAAGGATTTTGGATTTCTACACAAAGGTTTCTAGTAAGGGCATCTAGTTTAGGGGATACTATGATAAAATCCATTGAGAGGTTTCCCAACCCTTAGAATAAGGTATTTTTGCATCACAAAGATACTATGGGAGAGCTATCATGCACCACATCCCATCAATCACAATTTTCATCATAACCACACATTTATATAGTGGTTTAGAAGAACTTGGCTTTAGCCCGTTACTGTTTGGGTTGTTCATGAAATGAAGGATTTTGGTACTCAAATCCTTCCTTACTCTTTTAGGGTTTTTCACCTAAAAGGGGAAAGATGGACCAAAATGCACAATGTTTCAATCAAAATTAATGTAAGGATGGATGGGATATTGATGTGAAGTGTGTGTGGATGTGTTTGAATTCCTACAAATGCAATTACGTGAATGTAAACTAATCTAATGCAAGATGTTGGAAAATACAATGTTAATTGTAAATATGACCTAGAAACCTAAACAAATGAAAAAAAAATGATGAGATTGACCAAAGTGCACCTGGAGGCAGATTAATATTGTTGGAAGGTTCTAGAATGTCCCATAAATCACTACTAATGGCCATTGGGATTGATTCGCCATGCATGACGAATCAATCCTGCTTCTGATGAAAGTCCTAGGAACAGGTTTCTAACTGTCGGGAGCTAAATTTTGAAAAAATCACTTTTTATGTCTATATATGGGACTCATTCACCATGGATGGTGAATTAGTCCACCCACAAGAATCAACAAGTTCAGGAGTTGATTCTATGGATCTAGATCTGCACTTATGCTTCCTTCAGGTGTCCCCTTCTGAAATTGTCAAATTCAAGTTTGAAAGCGACTTTTTGTTGATATTTTGACTTGAATGATGAGTGGATGACTTGAATGACCTTTCAACTTGATCCTCAATGATTTCCAAGCTTCCAAGAGACCTAAATCTACAAACACATAAGAAGAAAAGAAGAAGTGTTGATTGTTAGGGCATGGGGGTTTGCCTTGGTCAAACCCTATATAGGTAATTAAACCAAAATGATGAAAGAAAGTAATGAAACATGCAATGATGAAATAGATTACCTTGCCATGATGATAAATCTTGAAATTATGCAACATAAGATGTAGAATCTACCCTTGAATGTGTTAGGAAGCTAAATTGATGACTTGTAATGTGAAAGCCCTAACTTGCTTGATGAGATAGAAAATAAATGATGAATGATGTGAAGAATGTATGTGTGTGAGATGTAAGATGTAAAATGAGGAGAAAAACACCTATTTATACACACTTGTTCCTTAGTATCCCGTTAATACCTCATCACAAGCTGACATGAAGCAAAATTAAACTCAAATTTCAAAATTTTCCTGCTCAAAGGTCAAAATTTGAGCCAAATGGGACTCATTCGCCACACATGGTGAATGGGTCCCACCTGGATGGGACTGATTCACCTTGCATGGAAAATGGGTCCCACAGGGGCCAATTTGATAGCTCAGATGCCAAGAGATTAGAAAATAAGGTCTAAAATGCATTCTTGTCAGGTATTTGATCATTTTGAACCTTAGGATGCACAATATGGGTTAAGATGGTCCTATTAATGATGATGTAAATGCCAAATAGTTCTTGGGACACATAAATCAATGTGAAAGTATGATTAAATACACTTTACAACACTAAAATGAGGTCCACATAGCCTAGGAAGGCACAAAAATCAATGTGAATGTGTAAGACACATTACAACACTAATTTAACTTTAAGTTTATTTTAGAAGCCTTCTAGATTGATGTAATAATGTTATTAAGCACATTTTATAATGTTGAATTAGGGAGAAATAGGTTAATTAAGTCTAGAAAAGTGTGAAGTCCTTTACAAGACTTTACAATAGCTTTCAAGACATCGCTAAAAGCATGTTATTCTATTTTCAAGGGTCCAAGACCTAGTGTGGATGTATAAAATACCTCACAATGCTAGATTAAGACCTCATTAAGTCCATTTTATCATGAATTAATCCCATGTCAAGCAAAGAGTCCTTTTTTCTATGACACATTTAGCCCCCACTTTAGTGAGAGGATGAACTTGCTTCAAACTGACACTAAAGTAGACATTCAAGAAAGATCCTCATGTATAGATTCAAATGAAAAGGAATGATAAAGATCAAAGGAGATGGCCAATCCCCTAGGATCCAAGATCCTAAGTCAAGCCCCCAAGATACAAAATCATGCAATGGAAAGATAGAGAAAGAAAGATAGATGTACTCACTCTAGGGACACAAAAATTTAGGTTGTCTATGGGGTGAGAAGGCCAAAACATACTCACTTTGGGGCCACATAAATTCTGGCTGTCCGCAAGGTGAGAAATACCAATAGGTAAGATACATACGTTCGTTGGTATGCACTCACAAAACACAAAAGTGGCTATGGGGAAAAGTCATGCTGCTAGGTGGGCTTCCCATTCAACCATATCAAAGTTATACCTCTTGATAACTTTAATAAGGTGCCACAAAGAAAATGTCATGAACAAAAAGAAAAAGTACCATAGTCATGCAAGCTGCGTTATGCACGGTGGAAAAAAGGTAAAAATGTAAAAATGAAAGAAGTGTAAAATGTAAAGGATGTTCAAAGGAGTCTTGTTCAGTTCATGCAAGGTTAGTCACTTAGGGAACATTTTGTCTAATGTCTTCAAGAGAGGACCAATCAAAGAATAATATATTTGCAACTTAGGGGATGTAGTGTGTCACATCAAGCCACCAAGAGGAATGCAATATGCTGAGATAGGACATTACACCCAATATCATCCACAAAGTGATGAACGCATCACATAAATGACAAGGATACACTAGGAACCAAGAATGTAAATGAATTATTGTATTGTATGCCCCCCGCTTTAAAGTAGAAGAGAAGATGAGAGCTTATTCGAAAAGCCCTATGCCAAGTCATATGTTTTCGATAAGTTGCATCATGAAGAAAGAGAGTATGTCAGAAGTGAGTCAATCTTAAGAAATGTCATCCACATCTCAAGCTTGCTCTTATTTGTTCATGAAAAGTTAATGACTAGCCAAAGGAGGCGACAACAAGTGACATATGAGGAAAAGGCTAGTGAACCCCTTTCCCCCACTTTGTGCAAGACAAAGGTGAGCCGAAATTGTTGATGAGATGCATGCTAGAATGAAAATAAATGGAAATTAGAGGAACTAGGTGCCCCCACATAGGGAAGCATACCAAACTCCCAAAAATGTTGAATTTTATGACTCAAAGCTTTGCATTCATTAGTGGAATGTCCATGAACTCTATGATAGGCACAAAATAAGTCTTGTCATAACATTTCTTCCAAGTTCTTGGAGGGAGGGTGATCAAGTGATATTGGAGGAGTCTTGACAAGATACCCTCTTTATCAATGGGAGAAGGTGGTCTTGTTCTTGTGGTTAGTTTCAAAGATACATATTTCTTAGTAGTATATGTCATACTTAAGTTTCTCGAGATTGTGAGATTTGATTCTTCTCATTATAGGAGGATACAAAATCTAATGAATTAAAATCATGAACATTTTGCAAGATGACATTGAATTTAAGCAAAGGTGTAGTTGTAGGTGTGTGTTGTATGTTTGGTAAAGGATGATTTTCAAGACCATTAGTTACTAAGGATGATTTATTGAGTGTGTTGTGTGGAGTTGTTGATGTTGAGTGAGGTTTTGGCGATCTTGATCATAGCCAAGACCATGAGTCATTTGTTGTGTGTTAAGCTTTATAGGGTTGTGAATACCTTGTTCTCAAGCACCACATCCTTTTCCATGATATCCTTGTTTTTTAATGAGTTCATACCCTTTTCCATAAAGCTATTTCATGGCTTTGGAATTATAGAGTTTTTTATTATTGTGTTTGTCAAGGGTTATTGTGGAGTTTTATTTGTTGACTAAAGTGTTTGAGTTGGATGCTTTTGAAGGGTCATTTGAATTTTGAGTTGACATGATGGTTGGTTGTCCTTGTGTCTCACCTATCTTTTGTGTGACTATGTATTTTCCCATAAATGATGGTGTGAAGTCTAAGGATCCCCAATTGTCACCGAATAATTTAGATGGTGATCCCTCATCATTGTGTTCAATTTCAAGAGGATCTATGTTGGATGTTGGAATCAATATTTTCAAAGGACTTGTAGCTCCTTTTTCAAGGTTCAAGCAACTTTCAGGCTTTGTATCTACTTCAACTTGATAAATGTTATTGTTATAGACATATTTCATTATATGATGAAGGGTTGAAGGCACTACATTCATCTCATTAATCCATACTCTACCTAAAAGAAGATTGTACGAAAAATCATAAGGCATGACATGAATATGAGTTTGCAAAGTAACCACCCCAACTGTAATATGCATTGAAGTGATTACACTGAGCGATTGCTTTGTTGTATTATCAAATCCTCGAATAGAGACAAAATCAAGTATTATTTGTGACCTGTCAACATGTAAGTGATCACAAAGACTCACACTACACACATTAAGGGAATAACCATTATCTATTAGAGTGCATTTGATACCTTGTGATTGAATGAGCAATTATCATAAAGGTGTCATGTTTTTTATGAAATTCCAAAGGAGGGAGTTCATGTTCATGGAAGATAATGTCAAGGTTTTTTTTGTGAATGAGAGATGCCACATCATTCAGAGTGGTACTAGGAGGAATTGTGATTTGTTTTAAGGATGTTTGAATAATATTGTTGTAATTTGGTGAGTTTTGAAGTAAATCCCAAAGGGAAATCTTTGTAAGAGTATTCTTTAATTGTTCAACAAGATCATAAGTTCCTTTGTGTGTGGGCTATAGTGTAGAGCACTAGGGGGATTGGGTAAAGGTAAAGAGGGTGGGATTGGTTGCGGTGGTTGCGAATTATTTTGAGTATTATATATATGAGCAACGATATTATAACTCGATTGCTGCAATACATTAGTTTGAGGTGGGTTGAGTGTGTAATGAGGTTTATTAGAAGGATGAAGCATATGCGAATGTGGGTAAAGTGTGTAGCGACATTTATTGGAAGGATGAAGTTTATGCGAGGGTGGGTAAAGGGTATAGTGAGGTTGAATATTGTTAACATCTTGTAACAAGTGAGAGTCTTCATTGTCTTTGAAGGGTATTTTATCTTTGTATTGGGTCATAATATCCTCCCTAGAAGGAGAGTTCTTAGGAGAACAACAAACCACATGTTCATGACAATTAAGGTTTGGTTCATCCAAAATAACTTCGTCACAACCAAGGGAGTTATGGATGGTTGAATGTGTTTGATTAGTGGAAGATTTTATGTAATCATTCAGTGTTTGTAATGTCTCATTCTCTTGTTCCATATTATCTACCCTACTAGGAGAGCTTGTAATATGGTTATCTAAGGGTGAAATGTGTAAAGTAGCTTCATCACAAGTGGGAGAGGCAGTAAGAGAAGAAAAAGCATTACATTCCTATTTTTCAATGATTGGATCCTTTTGATTAAGTATGTATTCTTGGATGGGGGAAACATTAGGAAAGGGAGCAAGAAGATTCTCATGATTATCTGTGACTACCTCCCTTTGTCCAATAATGTCTTCTAAAAGAGAGGAAGAAAAATAAAGAGGATTGTCATAGGTCTTAAAGATTTGAGCATCTAATGTCAACATATCCTCCTCACAAATAATGTGATTGTCATGATTACTCACAAAAACATTTTCACAAATAGGGGAGGAATTGGGAGATGAATCGATGGTCTCATCGTCGTGTTGTGTTGTGTGACCATCATGATTACTTAGTGTGATGTACTCTCTTTAGTAATGCAATGTTTAATAGGAGAGGTAAGAGAAGAGAAACAACTCAGATTGTCACAACACTCATCAAGTGGTTCTTCTAGCACTAAAATATCTGCTTCGAACAAGAGTGAGAGATAATAGGAGAAGAAAAAATGTAAGTGTTATGATTATCCAAGGTTTTTTTCACTAAACTAACCTCATCCACAAAAGAGGAACTAGGAGAGGGATCTATGACAAACAAAAAGAGAGGGGAAAGGACCTCATATTCGTATGCTTTTAACAAAAATTGCTTACAACATGCAATAATATCTAAAAAGAGAACATGCAAGATGAGAACTATAGAATTTTGTAATGAAAAAATGGTGGAATGATTAATCGACAATCTTGAAATGTAACAATGCAAAAGCAAAGGTGCAAATGAAGAATAATGTTTCAGATTTCAAAGGTGACAATTGTCTGATTATGAGATGTAACAAGATGAGAATGCAAAATTGAAAGTGTAAACATGCATGAAATGAGCTAAGTAAGGCTAGATTTTATGAAATTCATGCTACATAAATGCAACTGACTAATATATACAAGTTAAGGGACCAAACAAAAGCCTAAAAAACAAATTTCTAAGTTTTGTACAATGTTGTTTTAGGGATCAAAAGGGACTGATTCACCCATGGTGGCGAATGAGTCCCAGTATGGAATTTTTTCAAAATTTTTACAAATTTTTGAATGATTTTGATTCTTTCTAAGTGCTATGATGCATACCTAATTGAAAAATACATAATTTCAGAGAATAGAAAGGAATTTAGATGCCAACAATGCAACCTAAAGGCACCTTTTATGAATGCAAAATTTAACACCTAGCATGCAAATGAATATTTCAAACCCTAATACAAGCTAGATCTATGATGATGAATGAATCTAGATAAAAAAGAGAATTATTCAAAATGAAGGTTCACCAAAATGAAACGAAGAATTTTGGTACTCAAAACCTTCCTTGCTCTTTTAGGGTTTTTCACCTAAAAGGGGAAAGATGGACCAAAATGCACAATGTTTCAATCAAGATTAATGTAAGGATGGATGGAATATTGATGTGAAGTGTGTATGGATGTGTTTGAATTCTTACACATTCAAATAAGTGAATGTAAACTAATCTAATGCAAGATATTGGAAAACACAATATTGATTGCAAATATGAACTAGAAACCTAAACAAATGAAAACAAAAAATGATGAGACTAATCAAAGTGCACCTGGAGATAGATTATTATTTCTAAAAGGTTTTGGAATGTCCTAGAAATCACTGCTAATGGCCGCTGGGACTGATTTGGCATGCATGGAAAATCAATCCTACTTCTGATGAAGAGTCCTATCAATAGGTTTTTGACTATTGAGAGCTGAATTATGACAAAATCACTTTTCAGGTTTATAGATGGGACTCATTCGCCATGGATGGTGAATTAGTCCACCTACAAGAATCAACAAATTCAGGAGTTGATTCTATGGAGCTAGATCTACACTTCTTCCTTTAGGTGCCCACTTATGAAATTGTTGGATTCGGGTCTGAAAGTGACTTTTTGTTGATATTTTGAATTGAATGATGAATGGATGACTTGAATGAATTTTAAACTTGATCCTCAATGATTTCCAAGCTTCCAAGAGACCTAAATCTGCAAACACACAAGAATAAAAGAAGAAATGTTGATTGTTAGGGCATGGGGGTTTGCCTTGGTCAAACGCTCTTTAGGTAATTAAACCAAAATGATGAAAGAAAGTAATGAAACATGAAATGATAGAATATATTACATTTCCATGATGATAGATCTTGAAATTCTGCAACATAACATGTAGAATCTGCCCTTTAATGTCTTAGGAAGCTAAATTGATGACTTGCAATGTGAAAACCCTAACTTGCTTGATGAGATAGAAGATAGATGATGAATGATATGAAGAATTTATGTGTGTGAGATGTAAGATGTAAAATGAGGAGAAAAAAAACTATTTATACACAATTGTGCCTTAGTATCTCATTAATATCTCATCATAGGTCGACATGAAGCAAAACTAAAATCAAATGTTAATTTTTTCACTCAAAGGTCAAAATTTGAGCCAAATGGGACTCATTCGCCACACATGGAGAATGGGTCCCACTTGAATGGGAATGATTCACCATGCATGGCGAATGGATCCCATAGGGGCCAATTTGATAGCTCAGATGTCAAGAGATTAGGAAATAAGGTCTAAAATGCCATCTTATCGGGTATTTGATCAATTTGAACCTTCAGATGCACAATATGAGTTAAGATGGTCCTATTAATGATGATGTAAATGTAAAATAGGGCTTGGGACACATAAATCAATGTGAAAGTGTGATTAAATACACTTTACAACACTAAAATGAGGTCCACATAGCCTAGGAAGGCACAAAAATCAATGTGAATGTGCAAAACTCATTATAACACTAATTTAACATTAAGTTGAATTTAGAAGCCTTCTATTTTGATGTAATAATATTATTAAACACATTTTCTAATGTTGAATTAGGAAGAAATAGGTTAATTAAGTCTAGAAAAGTGTGAAAGTCCTTTACAAGACTTTACAACAACTTTACAAGACATCGCTAAAAGCATGTTATTCTATTTGCAAGGGTCCAACACCTAGTGTGGACACATAAAATTCCTCACAACACTAGATTAAGACCTCATCAAGTCCATTTTATCATGAATTATTCCCATGTCAAGCAAAGGGTCCTTTTTTCTACAGCATAGTTCCCACCTTTCAAAACGGGGTGGTAGGCCCTATAAGGGGTAAACACAGAAATAGATGGGTCTAGCTTCTGATCACCGAGTTTGCACAAGGTGAGAGCATACAACTACCATCTTACAAGCACACAAAATAATGGTTTATTAACCCCCTAGTTAAATCTATGTGAAAGAAGACAATTATTCTTTTTAAGCACCAATTGAAGTGTTTACCATACTAAAAGACAATCGGTTTTAAAAATCAAATCTTTAGGAAATGTCCTACAACAAATGTAATTAGTAGTTTCAAACTTCCATTCTTCAATGAACGTGTGTTTATGTTTTCATTTTTCAAGTCTCTAACATGCGAACCTACACAAAAGCCAAGTAAGCAAAATTAGCCCCAAAATTAAACCAAACTAAGAAGAAAATTAAAATTTTCCTAGAATCTAATTAATGTAAATTAAAAGTTTAAATCTAAACTAAAAATTAAATCTAAATTAAAAGTTAAAATCTAAATGTAAATTAAAATTAATTCTAAACTAAATTAATCCTAAAGTAAATTAAATCTAAATTAAATTTAAACTAAAAAATAAGCCAAAAGTTAAATCTAAATTAAAAGTTAAAATCTAAATCTAAATTAGAGTTAATTCTAAACTAAATTAATCCTAAAGTAAATTAAATTTAAATTAAATTTAAAATAAAAATTAAATCTACCTTCTAAATTAAAAACTAAATTTGAATTAAAAATTAAAACTAAATCTAAATTAAAAGTTAAATTAAATCTACATTCTAAATTAAATCTAAATTAAAAACTAAATTTGAATTAAAAATTAAAACTAAATCTAAATTAAAAATTAAATCTAAATTAAATTAAATCTAAATTCTAAATTAAGTCTAAATTAGAAATCAAATCTAAATTAAAAAGTTAAATCTAAATTAGAAACTAGATCTAAATTAAAAGCTAAAAGCTAAATTTAAAAATTAAAAGCCAAATCTAAATATAAAAAGCTAAATCTAAATTAGAAATTAAAAGAAGTTAAAAGCCAAATCTAATTAAAATTTAAAAGCTAAATTAAAAGTTGAATCTAAATTAAAGTTAAAAGTTATAGTAAAAATTAAAAAGCTAAATTAAAAGTTAAAAACTAAATTAAAATTAATTCTAAAATTAGATCTAAACTAAAAGGAAACTTCATGTAAAATATGAAATCATATGTTAATTGCAGAATGAAATGCACGATAACTGGTAGGATAAATTGACATGAATGAAATATTCTGAAAAATTCCTTGGTTGTAGGATATGTTGAAAATGGAAATACTTTGATTGCAGGATGTGTTGAAAGTGAAAATGTTGTGATTGTAGGATGCATTGAAAGTGGAAATGCTGTGACTATTGTTGGAAGGAAGAACTCCTTATCAAAAATTCTGCCAATAACTATTCATGTTGTGATTGTAGGATGCATTGAAAGTGGAAATGTTGTGACTATTGTTGGAAGGAAGAACTCCTTATCGAAAATTCTGCCAATAACTATTTAGGGCATTGAAAAGTTTTTACCAAGTGTAGATCAAAGACATAAATGAAAGATTAGGTGATTCATGTATGAAGGGTAAACATATACATTTACTTTCCAAGTTTCAATATTTTCTAAGCCTCACAATCTAACAAATCAAAAATATACAAACCAAAAAAAGTTATCTGTGTTGTGGGCATTCAAAATTTCTAAAGTTCATTTTCTTTGAATGATTTTTATTTATTTATTTTTATTTATTTGTTATCTGGATAAAATATGATTGATTTATGAAAATGCAGCTACGAAAATGATAAATTGCAGCAATGAAAATGATAATATAATCCAATCTATGAAAAAATGCAGCTATATTGTTCATGTCGGTTCACCATTATGTATGATGCTGAAAATGAAAACCTTGAATTCACAAATGAGAATCAACTTGCATTCAACATCATTCCAATAGAGCTTTTCCAAAATGAAAACAAAATACAAAAATGAAATTCTAATTCTAAGAAATCAAAGCAAATGCATTCAAAAGGAAAGATAACTCCATTGTTTTCCTATCTCAAAGGTCTTGTCTTTACTCTCAGATTTTTGCAACAAAAGTACAAGAGGCTATGCAGAATGGATTTGAGAATTATGAAATTGGAGTTTCACAATCCAAATGTATATGCTTTTTTGTGAGAAGAAGGGGCTTTTTATAGATGAATTCATGGGTTGAATCCAAGTTACAGGAGAGATGTGGGATAAAAAATTGAGATGGAGAAATACATATTGAAATTGACTGAAATGAGAGATAAATGAGTTGGGTGATTTACGACATAATATATGTTAGAAGCTTAGAATAAAGTGCATTTTTGAATTAATGGATGAATGATTTAATGAATTCAAATTATTTAATAAAATATGTGAATGGATAAAGGTTCGTGTATGAATGCAAATGATATTTTAATGATTAATGCAAATGGAAAAATAATCGATTAATGATTGATAAATAATTATGCAAATGGATAATGGTTATGTATAAATGCTTATAATATGGATAAATGGTTATAATATTTTAATGGTATTATGATTATGGAGATATGATTATGCTGATGATCAAATGAAATATGCAATGAATAAAAATGATCATGAGGACATTTTTTATGCATCTACAAATTGAATAAATATTTAATTAGAAGGAAATGTGTACTTGTGTTATCAATAAAGGATATCCATTATGTGTAGGTAACAGATATCCGATATGTGAGACTAAAAACAAACCTGCCATGTCTTTAAAATATAAACATGCCTTTGTTGTGCGAAAAGAATATCCATTTTTTAGAAATAGATATCTCTTCACATAAACAAATATTCATTATATGAAACTCAAAAAAATCTATTATATATTGAATATTAAATATTATGATTTATAAATTATATTATATATTATGGATTATATGATATATTATATATATGACATGTTATTATTATTTTTTCTAATATATATTATATATTAATATATTTTAATATATATTACATTTATATATAGTAATGTATTTTAATATATATTGTATATTATATTTATATATATTAATGTATTTATATATATATATTATATTATATTATTATTAAAAAATTTAGATAGAGAAATGGAGATAGAGAGAGAGTGGTAGAGAGAGTTATGGAGGGGTAGGTGGAGAGGGGTTGGGTAGGAGAGGTAGGGTAGGAGGAATATAGGGAGGGAGAGAAAGAGGAAAGGAGAGAAATAAGGATTGGTAAGGTGGGAGGGAGAGAGATGGAAGGATGGATATAGGGATTGGTAGGGTGGGAGGGAGAGAGGAAGGGAGAAAAAGAGGGAAGAAGCTCGAGATAGTGAGAGGTAGGATAGGAGGGAGATAGGGATTGGTAGGGTGGGAGGGTGAGAGAGGGGGGTAGATGGAGGGAGAAAAAGAGGGAAGGAGGGGGAGAGGGAGTGGTAGGGTGGGAGGGATAGATGGAGGGAGAGGATTGGTAAGGTGGGAGGGAGAGAGAAAGGAAGACGGGGATTGGTAAGATGGGAGGGTGAGAGAAGAAAAGAGATGGGTAGGGGTGGGAGTGGATAGAGAATTGAGGATAGGAAATTGGTAGGGTGGGAGGAGAGAGATAGGGATTTGAAAGGGAGAGAGAGAGAGAGAGAGAGAGAGAGAGAGAGAGAGAGAGAGAGAGAGAGAGAGAGAGAGAGAGAGAGAGAGAGAGAGAGAGAGAGAGAGAGAGAGAGAGAGAAGAGAGAGAGAGAGAGAGAGAGAGAGAGAGAGAGAGAGAGAGAGAGAGAGAGAGAGAGAGAGAGAGAGAGAGAGAGAGAGAGAGAGAGAGAGAGAGGAGAGAGAGAGAGAGAGAGAGAGAGAGAGAGAGAGAGAGAGAGAGAGAGAGAGAGAGAGAGAGAGAGAGAGAGAGAGAGAGAGAGAGAGAGAGAGAGAGAGAGAGAGAGAGAGAGAGAGAGAGAGAGAGAGAGAGAGAGTGATACAGAGAGGAGATAGATAGAGAGAGAGAGAGAGAGAGAGAGAGAGATGAAGAGAGAGAGATTGGTAGGGTGGGAGGAATAAAGAGAAATGATGGGATAGAGATTGGTAGGGTGGGAGGGAGAGAGATAGAAGGAGATAGGGATTGGAAGGGTGGGTGGGAGAGAGATAAGGAGATAGGGATTGGTAGGGTGGGAGGGAGATAGAGAAGGGGATAGGGATGGGTAGGGTGGGAGGGAGATAAGGAGTGGTAGGGAGGGAGGGAGAGAGGGAGGGAGAGAAAGAGGGAAGGAGGAAGATAGGGAGGGAAATAAATAATGGAGGAGTGAAATATGGATTGGTAATGTGGGATGGAGAGAGAGAAGGAGATAGGGAGGGATAGGTGGAGGGAGATAGGGATTAATAAGGTGAGAGGGTGAGAGAGAGAGGGATAGGGTGAGGGAGAGAAAGAGGGAAGGAGGAAGATAGGGAGTGGTAGGGTGGGAGAAAGAGAGGGAGGGAGAGAGAAGGAGATAGGGATTGGGTGGGAGGGAGAGAGAGGAGATAGGGATTGGTAGGATGGGAGGGAGAGAGAGAGAGAAAATTAGCTAGGGATTTTAAGGTGGGAGGTTGATGGAAGGAGGGAGATAGGGAGTGGTAGGGGTGGGAGAGAGAAACTGAAGGAGATAGGGATTGCTAGGGTGGGAGGGAGAGAGAGATAAGGAGATAGGAATATGTAGAGTGGGCGAGAGAGAGAGAGAGAGAGGGGTAAGGGGAGGGAGAGAAAGAGGGAAGGAGGGAGATAGGGAGTGGTAGGGTGGGAGGGAAAGAGGGAGGGAGAGATAGAAGGAGATAGGGATTGGTAGGGTGGGAGGGAGAGAGAGGAGACAGGGATTATAAAGTGAGAGGGTGAGAGGGGGATGGAGAGAGATAGGAAGTGGTAGGGTGAGAGGAATAGAGAGAAAGAAGGAGATAGAGATTGGTAGGTTGGGAGGGAGAGAGAGAGAGAAGGATATAGGGATTGGTAGTGTGGGAGGGAGAAAAAAAGGATATAGGGATTCCTATGGTGGGAAGGAGAGAGAGATAAGGAGATAGAAATAAGTAGGGTGGGAGGGAGAGAAAGAGGGAAGGAGGGAGATAGCGAGTGGTAGGATGGGAGGGAAAGAGGGAGGGATATAGAGGAGATAGGGATTGGTAGGGTGGGAGGGATAAAGAGAAGGAGATAGGAATTGGTAGGGTGGGAGGGAGAGAGAGGAGATGGGGTTTGTAAGGTGGGATGGTGAGAGAGGGAAGGAGGGGGCTATGGAGTGGTAAGGTGGGAGGAATAGAGAGAAATAAGGAGATAGAGATTGGTAGAGTGATAGGGAGAGAGAGAGATTGGTAGGGTGGGAGGGAGAGACATAAGGAGATAGGGATTGGTAGGTTGGGAGGGAGAGAGAGAGAAGAATATAGGGATTGTAAAATGGGAGGGTGAGAGAGGGAAGGAGGGAGAGAAAAAGGGAAGGAGGGAGATAGGGAGTGGTAAGGTGGGAGGGATAGAGGAAGGGAGAGAAAGAGGGAAGGAGGGAGATATGGAGTGGTAAGGTGGGAGGGAGAGAGAGAAGGAGATAGGGATTGGTAGGGTATAAGGGAGACATGGAGGGATAGGTGGAGGGAGAGAAAAAGGGAAGGTGGAGATAGGGATTGATAAGGTGAGACAGAGACAGAGAGATGTATAAGAGGAGGGGGAGAAATATGGAAGAAGTTAGATAGGGAGTGGTAGGGTTGGAGGGATAGAGAGAAGGAGATAAGGATTGGTAGGGTGGGAGGGAGAGAGAGATAAGGAGACAGGGATTGGTATAAGGGTAAGTGAGAGAGAGAGAAGGAGATATGGATTGGTAGGGTGGGAGGGAGAGAGGGAAGGAGGGGGATAGGAAGAGGTAGGGTGGAAGGAGTAGAGATAAATAAAGAGATTGATATTGGTAGGGTGGGAGGAGAGAGAGAGAGAGAGAGAGAGAGAGAGAGAGAGAGAGAGAGAGAGAGAGAGAGAGAGAGAGAGAGAGAGAGAGAGAGAGAGAGAGAGAGAGAGAGAGAGAGAGAGAGAGAGAGAGAGAGAGAGAGAGAGAGAGAGAGAGAGAGAGAGAGAGAGAGAGAGAGAGAGAGAGAGAGAGAGAGAGAGAGAGAGAGAGAGAGAGAGAGAGAGAGAGAGAGAGAGAGAGAGAGATTGGGATTGTAAGGTGGGAGGGGTGATAGAGGAGGATAGGAGGAAGAGAAATAGGGAAGGAGGGAGATAGGGAGTTGTAGGGTGGAGGGAGATAGAGAAGGACATAGGGATTGCTAGGGTGGGAGTGAGTGAGAGTGAAGGAGAGAGGGATTGGTAGGGTGGGAGGGAGAGAGAGATAATGAGATAGGAATTGTAAGGTGGGAGGGTGAGAGAGAGAGAGGAGATAGGGAAATGTAGAGTTGGAAGAAAATAGAGAAGGAGATAGAGATTGGTAGGGTGGGAGGGAGAGAGAGAGAAGAAGATAGGGATTGGTAGGGTGGGAGGGAGAGAGAGAGGGATAGGGGGAGGGAGAGAAAGAGGGAAGGAGGGAGATAGGGAGTGGTATGGTGGGAGGGAGAGAGGGAAGGAGAGAAAGAGGGAAGGAGGGCGATATGGAGTGGTAGGCTGGGAGGAATAGAGAGAAAGAAGGGTATAAAGATTGGTAGGGTGGGAGGGAGAGAGAGGAGATAGGGATTGTAAGGTGGGAGGGAGAAAGAGGGAATGGGGGAGATAGGGAGTGGTAGGTATGTTAAGAAATGTGACTCAAATTTACTGGCTTGATACACTTCCTAGAGGTATTGTGTTTTCCTCCTTCATCAGCCTAAGTTAAGTCATTATTTTTTAAGTTTTTCTAACTGAAGTTGTGGGGTTCTAAGGTTTCATAACCTCCCAACTTAGCAACTATGAAGTGAAGGTTAATCCCTTTATTGTTAGCATATTGTGAGTTTTACGAACTTTGCAACATCTGACTTGAGGTTTGGAAGTTTGGGTTTCGAGTGACAGGTGGATCCCTTTGTTGTCAAAATGTTGCAGGTTTTGAGAACTTCACAACCTTCGACATGAGGTTCAAAAGTTTGAGTTTTTGGTGACAGGGCAATCCCTATGCTGTTAGCGAGTGACATGTTCTAGGAACTTCACAACCTCTAACATGAGGTTTTGAAGTTTGGTTTTTTAGCAATATAGCGACATGGAAGCCAATGGGTGTGGTACCTGATAGGATGGTGGATCATGATTGAAGGATGACAGGTGGCGATGACATGGAGGATAGATGGCATGAGGGCCCATGTGCTCAGTGAACTTTGATGAGATAGTAATGAATGTCTCTTTGACTAGGCAGCATGGTGTTAGGTGGATAACCCTAAGTTCGATGATGGAGATTTGTTCAATTGCTTATTCGATGGCCAAAATTGGATGCTGGATGATGGCATGTGGCTCAAGGTGGAAATCCTAATGGGGTATAGTAGTTGAATAGTTAGACAATGTAGAGTGTCAAAAAATATAGTTGTGTAGGCCGAGAGGCTAGGTGCAAGCCGAGAGGTTGGGTTATCGGGGTGTTGGCCTAGAGGTTGGGTAGCTAAGAGAAAGATGAATTTTGTAGAAGGTGAAGGCTGAGCAATTGTGTGATAGCGAGGTTGAGAGGCCAGTGGTTAATCCGTGTGGCTATGTAGCTGAATGAGATGTCTCTCATTGAGGGAGGTGGTCGTGATGGGTTATGTTGAATTTTCTCTAGAATGGAATAAGATGTAAATCTCCTGTAAAGGCCATGAGCTTGATATTGTATTGTAACTGTCTTTTGTTGTTGAATAATACAATGGCGATCTAGGATTTTTGAGTGTAAGGTTTTTACTCCAAAGGGTTTTCCCCGTGTATATCTATGTGTTCATGTCTTTTGTTTCATTTTTCATGGTTGTTGGTTCTATTTGCTAAATTTGTTAATGGTGTTATTGAAATTGGTTAAGCATGAGTTTCTCTCAAAAAGATTAATATGGGAAATGAACTATTTCTAATTCTGCTTTATGGCATAGTAGTGTGTGTCTTTGAGGCAATCTAACATAATAAGGTTGTTGAAGGCACTACTGATCTCGGATGTCCCTTTCTGAGATGCCTGTCCATATTTCTTGACAAGTGGTATTAGAGCCTTCTTCTGGGATTTATTTTTTTCTTGCATGTGCATGTTTGTGAGTTACATGTACTTGCATGTGTGTTGCATGTAATTGTATGGAATTACATGTGGCTTGCATGTGCTTGCATGTTGATGCATGTAAGAATTCTTGGTGTTTCTAGTTTTGGGTATTCCTTCTGTGAAGATTTCTTAGTGTGGCAGGCTTGAGGAAATATGAAGGAATCGAGTGATGTTATTGATATTTTGGTGAGTGGAAGTTCATGCTCTTTTGATTCAATTTCACGAGACAACACACAACATGAAAGATGGGGAAGATGGAGAAATTGGAACTGGTCACACTGTAATTTTGTGATCTAAAGTTCCTAGTTGGCAATGTTATAACCTTGATGCATGGGGTGGAATATTTTTGGTTCTATGGTTGTGTTGTAGAAAAGCTTTGATATTAGGTGTCTATGTGAGGGAATCCTTGATGATATGGAGAAGCTTGGGTTGTTTCTCAACTATGGAGAAATGTGTGTATGCTGGTGGTTTGTTTTGGTATTGGAAGGCATAGTTTTATGGTACCCCGATTGCATGAAGGCTATGGAGTTGGTCATTGAATGATCTGAAAGCTCCTAGAATAACTTGTCTCCCTTAGATGCATGTACATTTTGGTGGTTGAAGAGTTGGCCTAAAATGGGCCTGGAGTTTCTGACTACCCTTTCCTCTCATGGATGCTTTGTACTTGTATGGTTCAAACTCGTGCTTCTAGGTCTGAGAGTTTTTTTATAGGTTTTCTTAAAAATCTATGGTGATGCTCATTCATGATAATCCATTTTGTGGTTTAACTGTTATGGTGTTTATATTTCAAAATTTTGAGTCATCTAGATGTGAAGTGGATATGGGTGTGCATGGGTGTTCTCAAATACAGTGGTTTTGCAAGTTTTACATGATAAAAAAAAAACTCATGGTTTTGTGGAGCTGCTGTTAAACTATTTTCTAGACCTTGGATTTTGGGGCATTATTGGATGAGATAGTTGTAGTTTTGCATGCATGCTTCATCCATGGTAAGAGAAGGTTTGTTTTATTTCTCTACATGGGAGTGTTGGTAAGTGATTCATCACTCAACATTCTTGTGGTGGTGCTTGGCAATTTCCTAGACTATGGTGCTCATTATGGACATGATTGGAAAATCGGATTTGGACTTGATTTGGTGTTTGAGTCATGTTGTATACATGGTTATTCTCTTTCAGATCTCAGTGTTGCTATTTCCAATGCAATGATGGGTTTGCATGTTCATTGTGATTGATTTTTGAGTTATGTAGTTGGTGGATTAGCTACCAATTTTCTATAGTGAGATAACTCAGAAGTGGACTGTCTATATCCACGAGGTTGATTAAGTGTTGGTGCAAACTTCTTAGCTGACCTTGTCTGTGGTCACTTGTGTATTGGTGTAGTTGCTTTGAGATGAGAGGATGGATGGTGTTGAGTACCTAGATAGTCGGTGATGGGGACTTGTAGCGGATGGTCTTCTCACAGGTTCAAGGAACTTCACAACCTCTAACATGAGGTTTTTAAGTTTGGTTTTTCAACGATATAGTGACTTGGAAGTCGACGGATGTGGGACCTGATAGGATGATGGATCATGATCGAAGGTTGATAGGTGGTGATGACATGGAGGGTAGATGGAATGTGGGCCCATGGGCTCGGTGAACTTTGGTAAGATGGTAATGAGTGTCTCTTTGACTAGGTGACATGGTGTTAGGTGGATAACCCTAAGTTCAATGATGGAGATTTGTTCAACTACTTATCCAATGACCAAAATTGGATGCTAGATGATGGCATGTGGCTCAAGGTGGAAACCATAATGGGGTACAATACTTGAATAGTTAGAGGATGTAGAGAATTGAAAAATCTAGTCGTGTAGGCCAAGAGGCTAGGTGCAAGCTGAGAGGTTGGGTTACCATAGTGTTGGCAAGAGGCTAGGTAGCTAAGAGAGAAATGAATCTTGCAAAAGGTGAAGGCTAAGCGGTTGTGCAACAAAGAGGCTAAGAGACCAGTGGTCAAGCCATGTGGCTATGTAGACGAATGAGATGTCTATCACTGAGGGAGGTGGTTGTGATGGGTTATGCTACTAAATTTTCTCTAGAATGGAACAAGATGTAAATCTGTTGTAAAGGCCATGAGCCTGATATTGTATTGTAATTGTATTTTGTCGGTAAATAATACAATGGTGATTTGGGCTTTTTGGAGTGTGGAGATTTTTACCTGAAAGGGTTTTCCCCACTTATATCTGTGTGTTCATTTCTTCTATTTTATCTTTCATGGTTTTTGGTTCTGTTTGCTGAATCTATTAATGGTGTTGTTGAAAGTTGTTAACCATGAGTTTCTCTCAAAAGGATTAATTTGGGAAATGAACTATGTTTGATTATGCTTTATGGCATAGTAGTTGTGTCTTTGAGGCAATCTAATGGAATAAGTTTGTCAAAGGAACTATTTATCTCATATGTCCCTTTGTGAGATGCCCGTGTAAGGAAACTTGCAGCCATCTAATGATAATTTCCACATAACCCAAATCTGAAATCATGCAAGTAAATACTCAATATCAACATGCAAATACCCTCGAAAAACCCTCAAGAGGGAAAAACCCAGCCTCCAAAAGCATACACACTCCATGCATTATTCAGCAATGAAAATCCATTACAATACATCTTCAGAGACTTCATGAACACTTCTGAAGCACAAGCTATCCATGCATTCCATGTGACCAAGCATGAAACCAAACATCCCATGCCATGCTTCAAACCCTCACATATGTACAAGATCAACTTGCTAACCTACAACAAACTCTCCAACCCTAAACAACTATCCGTGTGGTTGCTTCTATAGAAGCAAGCTCCCACAAAACTGCCAAGTGGTATTACATAAACCATGTGCCCAAAACCATGAACTTACAAAATCATGTGACCCCACATTTAATATTGGGTACTTTATTATATTTTTTTCCCCAATATTAAATAGTTACATTTTACAATTAAGTTCTAATGTTACATAAAACATAAAGTGGCCCCAACATTATAACTCCTAGTGATTCACATCCATCTAGGTTCCCCTAGGTGCACCACACACATAATAATAAATTAAACATTATAAGCATTATGCAAGGTGTACAACACCTAATTTTAACAATCTCCCACTTGTTGTATACATTGCATACAGGGGTAACAAGTAAGCTCAAACATCAAGATAATAAACTCCATAGGAAACATGTACCATCCTGGAATCCAAGTGCTCCATGTACTCCATCAAGATACCTATAACCGAAACCAAGGTGACCACCATCTCATCCATGAATGATCTCATCATCCACCATGCCAATGCACTAAGATAAGAACACATCCAAAGAGAAGTCATACTAACTATCACAAAGAAGCACAATCCCGCCTCAAACTGATATCTCAAAAACACAAACACTCAATCCAAATGTAATAAATATGCGCCATTAGCTATCAAGAATGAATCACCATAGCTGAAATGACACCCACAACAAGTGCCAACACATCCAACTATCCATACCTCCAAGGTATACATAACATAGTAAACTCATGCCATCACATATCCACCCATAAACCACAATAACAAATTCCATGTGAAAATCTGTCAAAGAGTGGCATACACATCCAAGAGTTACCATTACATGGGAAATATCTAGATGAATGCAAGCTTGGAATGAGTGCATTCAACATGTCACTTTGTTAACATTCCAGAAACAAGGTACCATAACAAGTGAGAAAGGCATATCAAGTCTACTAACAACATCACATAGAAGATGTAAACATGTAGTACCAAGGAACATTCACAATGATATGCAAAACCTACAAACCAAACACCTGTAGCATGTCCTCATACACACACCTCTAAATACCAACTATCTCAAGTATCATCTCCTCCACAACACCCTATAACAAAATCCATAACAACATCCAACCATCCAATCACCAAGATCAAACATTTAACATATGTATCATGTAACTAATCATGGATGTAAGCATCTCAAAACAATAAGATCAAACTCAGTGTAACCATTCTCAAACCAAGGAAATCAACCCAATAAACCATCACCTAAACACAAAATTTACAAGGAGATAAACATGCGAACACTCCTCAAATGAACCCTCCAGAACCAAATACCCATCTAGCTCAAGATCCATATCCATGAGAATACAAAGCATACACATAAAACACTTGAAAGAAAAATGGGCAATACCTCTCAAGTGAACCACCAAGTAGACCAATATTTGGGAATGAGAATTCTCCTCCAGGATATCCAAGTCATCATGAATCAAACAAGAACACTCTCCTCATAGGTCCATGTTGAACTCACATCCAGCCAAGGTGTAGGCTCCTCAGACTTCCTACTAAAATCTAATCAAGAGTAACCATCTCAAAATCATGTCTCTAACCACAAGAGAACACCAAGCCTCACCTACATCTCCAAGTATCTGTGAGCACCTGTAACCGATCAATCCATGCTAAATTCCAAGTAAATTAACAAAGTACTCAATACAAAGAGAACCAACCAAGATCAAAATCATAGCTCCAACTGCAAAATTAGGAACATAAACATGACACTATGATCTCACATCTTCTAAAAAGAAGATCACATGCTCAAATCATCATAACATGTACCATGCCAAAACTCTAAACTGGTAATCAAGAGTATACCATGAAATAATAACAAAAAACCACCGTACAACCAAGGATCACCTGTCAAAACCAACAATTCATAAAAAATACCTCATCATCTCTAGTACCTAATGTCAAAACTCTCACTGCAACACAAATAATCCAAGAGCTCCTCCATGACACCAATCAACCCCTACTGAAGACAACCATCCAGAATCAACAATTGATCCACATCATTGCCAAATGCTCCCACTGAAATGTGATACCGAGAAATCTCATGGAATCATGATGCACATAACCAAAACCACATCACTTTCATAAGCTCACACCAAACCTGTGAATCCAAGCTCTTAATGACAACATGATAACCATCCTCTAAAGAAAGAAGATCCACCACCAAACCATCATAAACATATCTGTCACTGCCAATCCATCACTATCGAAAGCTCCCACTAAAAAGTGTAACCAAGCTATCCATTACATCATGATACCAATCTCCTCAAACCAAGAAGAGACACTACCACAACCTAAATCAGGATCCAATCCAACACCACCAACAATGCACCTGCATAAACCATCATGACATGCCAAAGTCTCTAATGGACAAGAAACATCCATGACACCATGATCACCACCAAATGTACCAACAACTCAACCCAATCGTGTCCACATATTTGCATAATCATAGTCAACTACATAGGTCTCATATCATGACTATCCCTGGTAATACCATCTCACCTCCTCAACATGACAACAAAACCAACAAACCATGTGAATAAAGCAAGCCACCTAAAGTAAACATGCATGAACACTAAAATATCAATGGGAAAATATAACCCATGTCAAAGTCATAAATGCAACATGTAAGTATAGATTGCCTACAACATTGCATAACTTGTAGATACAACAATGCAACATAAAAATCCAAACATATACTGATAACCATGTCAAATGAGAGAATAATTTGAGATGTAAAACTAAGCATACAATGAATCCAACATCAAATCTCCAAGATCCAATCATCCATAAACTCATAGTATCACCATAGTCAAAGTAACCCATAAACAACTCAGATAAAGAAAAAAAATAAACCATGTCAAAATATCTTGAAACCTATCCATTATGTAGTGCTTTGAACAAGCTTTTTGTTGACTATTCGAAGTTCAAAATATGACTTCATGTGCACCCAGTATCACCTCTCAAAGCTAAAATAAAACACCCGACTTAAACCAAGCAAAACACTATCAAAATTGCAAAATATCAAAAAATATCTGGCACCATAGTGTAGAGTTCTGAGTCACCTTTCCAATGAGTCTAAGAAGTCAAAAATATGACATACTGGGTGAAAGTTACATGTGTTTGAAAAAAAATGCTATAAAATGTCCAATTAGCCCTATTGGGGTGGAGCTCCAGTGGCTCCACTAATGACCCGTTGATGGTGGTGGTCGACCAGTGGTGGATTTCAAATCTGATTTAAAACTAGTTTAATTTTTTCAAAAATAAAAAACTTCATTCTACCCATATCACCGGACCCGACCAACTATAAATTTTGGCTTAATTTTTTTTGAAGTTTGACATTTTTTTATTTCATGGCAGATTTTATAAAAAATGGATATTAAAAAAAAAGATTTTAATAAAAAAACATTTGAAAAAACTATTTCCGGTGGTTTTGAGCCCACTGACCCACCTGTACTATTAGCCCCATCAGACTTTTCTAGTGCTACCGATAGTACTGTAAGCCGCTGTAGAGCCAGCAATACTAAGTAGGTAGGGTACGGGGTGGGGTCGGACCCACCCCCCACTTTGATTTTATTTTATTTTTTAAAACTTTTATTTAAAATTTTTCTAATCTTTTTTTCATTTTCTTTTGCAGGATTTTCAAATAATTTTTCAAGCTTGACCTAAATAATTTGATTTTTTTCTGCACAATTATTTTAATGACGAAATTTATTTTTCTACACATGATAAATTAGGGAAAATTGGGCCTTTTACTAATTGTTTTTTGCATTTTTTTCAACTTCTCCAAAATAGGTCAAATTATATATCAAAATTTGTCTCTCAACTAACCTGAATCCAACCATGAGGTCCATTTTTTCCTAGGAGGGTATTTGTAATTTTTCCCCCACAAAACCCTCATTTGAATGCATAACCAATAAACCCTATATTGCCAAAAAAAAATTCACACCCCAAATTTGCAAATTACCCATCAAAATAGCAAACCCAAAATCCTTAGATCTACAATAAAACACCTGCTAAACCCTCATATCTTTCCATTGTCTTTCATTCTCTCATACAACCTAGGATTATCCAATCCACAACCAATGATTTGATACCACTTGTAAGGAAACTTGCAACCATCTAATGACAATTTCCACATAACCCAAATTTGAAATCATGCAAGTAAATACTCAATATCAACATGCAAGATAATAGACAACATACCCATGAAATATGACACAAGATATAACCTGGGAAATCCCTCAAGAGGGAAAAACCTAGCCTCCAAAAGCATCCACACTCCATGTATTATTCAACAATGAAAACCCAATACAATACATCTTTAGAGACTCCATGAACACTTCTAAAGCACAAGCTATCCATGCATTCCATGTGACCAAGCATGAATCCACACATCCCATGCCATGCTTCAAACCCTCACATATGCACAAGCTCAACTTGCTAACCTGCAACAAACTCTCCAACTCTAAACAAATACCCTTGTGGTTGCTTTTATAGAAGCAAGATCCCACAAAACCACCAAGTGGTATTACATAAAGCATGTGCCCAAAACCACAAACTTACAAAATCATGTGACCCCACATTTAATATTGGGTAATTTATTATATTTTATTTTTCCCCAGTATTAAATAATTACATTTTACAATTAAGTCCCAATGTTACATACAACATAAAGTGACCCCAACATTATAACTCCTAGTGCTGCACATCCATCTAGGTACCCCTAAGTGCGCCACACACATTATAATAAATTAAACATTATAAACATTATGCAAGGTGTACAACACCTAATTCTAACAACCTATCCATATTTCTCGACAAGGTAGGGAGGAATAGAGAGAAAGGAGATAGAGATTGGGAGGGTGGAAGAGAGAGAGAGAGAGGGTGGGAGGAATAGAGAGAAAGATGGAGATAAATATTGGTAGGGTAGAGGGGAGAGAGAGAGGAGATAGGGAATGCAACATGGGAGGGAGAGAGAGGGAAGGAGGGAGATAGGGAGTGGTAGGGTGGGAGGAATAGAGAGAAATAAGGAGATATAGATTGATAGGGTGGGATAGAGGGAGAGAGGAGATAGGGATTGGTAGCTTGGGAGGGAGAGAGAGGGATAGGTGGAGGGAGAGAAATAGGGAAGGAGGGAGATAGGGTTGAGGGTATAGGATAAAGGGTTGAGGGATTGAAGGATTGTATAGGAGTGAATTTGCACCCCTCTCGCAAATTCCCATTTTACACCCTCTACTTTAGAAAAATCAAACCCGACTAAGAAATTGCACATCACCTATCTACAATGCATCCACTTGGAACTTGTCTTTTGTTTCAATAGGGGAATTTATGATATGGACGCATGCACGACATGAAGACATCTGTGTGGTGCATTGCCATCCCTAAAAAATTCCCGCCTTCAAAATTTGTAGAGATGTTACGTTCTGCATTGGCAATGAAACATAACACCTTTGCACCTTCTTGCTGGCCCGAGAAAACCTCTTTCCCTCCTAATTATTCTTCAAATGCATGTCTTCCATTTTCACTTAATCTTTTTAGCAACTTAGTCCATCTAATTCACAATTTCACATGCCATCTTGATCTTCTTAGCAATTTCCTTGATATTTTACACATCTTCTCTACTTTGTGTTGCACTCTTGCCACCCTTATAGTTGTGACTTGGTGTCCTATGGGATTGCTTCTTTTTTGTTGTGGTAGTGTCACCTTTACCAAGCTTGCATCCTCCTCTATGTGCTTGAGGGTACCTTGATTGAGAAGGTGATATTGTTTCTTGATTTACATAGCATAGTGTTATTGCTATTGTTCATTTTTCTTTCCATTGTTTTCTTTATCACATTTTGTATCGATCGATCTGGTTGTCCATGGAGGTGGAAACACCAAAGCGAGGGTTTGAATAAGAAAAACCCATATACAGACCCAATATTTTTCCTCTCTTGGTTGTGTGTAGGTACACGCTTATGTGGAACTTGGTGGAAAACTAGACCCTTTTTGAGTTAATCTTCATCACCTTTGGTTTCATCATCTCCCTTATCATCTTTCTAGTTACTTTACTTATTTTTTTTATTATCATATCAGTTAGTATTTTAGAACTCAATTGTTAAGTAGTTAGTAGGTTTTTGTTCCTTTTACTATGCCTTTGTACTTTCTATCCATACGGATGCGAGCACCCTAGAGAGATGCTAGCATGCCATGCTATTTTTCCTGACCTACACTACTATCCTTAGGAAGAGAGCTATTTGAGGTATGGTTCAAGTTATAGAAGCTTGCTCATTTAGCCCCATTCAAACTCTTGGGTTAGTAGAGTGAAAGAAGTACTTGAGAGTGCTCTTCATTCTCTATCCTTGACCTAAAGCACTTTTTTGGATTGAGGTAGATTAGGGTATCCCTTTGCTCTCAACTCTCCGTGAGCTAGAGCCTTGGTGTGGTTGGTCCTCCTCTACATTTTGGTGAACCCAATGTGAATAATGTCTAGATCCATTTTTCATGTTGAGACTTCTTCCTTACACTTGGTGATCGTCATAAATTTAGGTGTTGTGAGTTTTTATGAGCATCACAACCTAGTCTACAACCTCTAACTACATTGTTAGAAGTGTACAACATCTACCAATAGAAAAGATGAAGGTCACTTCTAGTTTTACTAATAGATTCTCTATAGGTTTTATAGACGAGATGGGTTTCATTGATGAGACCACTCATACGCTCACTCCTTCAATGTCCCCTACGGACTTGTCTATAGATGAGGAGGATGCTATGCATATTCCTGCAAAAAAGCTTTTCGCATTAGGTAGGTGGTTGTTAGACCTCATAAATCATTTAGAGTTAGCACCGAATATGACAAGAGCCGCTACACTTGTTAGCAAGGTGAGGTATATGTTAGGAAAGGATTAGACTGGCATGGAGTTTTTGCATGGCCTTACTAATATAGCCAAAGCATACATCCCTTCGTCAATCCTAGATCAGGTGCCACCCAAGGGGAGGTTATCAATGCTTATGAGATACAAATAGGTGTCTTGACGGCTACCACATTCATATGCATGGCCAAAATAGTCCCCTCAATCAACATTTCCTCTGCTGTTGAGAAGCCCCACACTATCAAGGCAAGTAGCATACCCTTTGGTTTCAACTTCACCCCTCCTACTACCTCTAGTGGTGAGGGCTCTAGTGGAATGAGTGGTGGTGGCTTTGACAGTGGTGGTGGATTTGGTGGAGGTCATGGTGGTGGCCTTGACGGAGGTCACAATGGTGATTCCGATGGTGGCTCCGATAATGGGCACAACGGTGGCTCCGATGGTGGTTTTGGCAGTGATGGTTCTAGGGGAGGTTCCATTGGACCATTATCATCTTCAAACCCTATTATGAATGCTCTTCTTTAGAACATAGGCCAAATTCAAATCCACTTGGAAAACCTCTCTCAAGCCTCCTCCCAACCTATCTTTCAACCCTTCTCCTGACATAGTCTATTGTCGGTAATGATTTTGAGCACTCCTTTCCTGCAGGGAATGGAGATTCGTAAGTTTTAAAAATATGGTGGTAAAGGGGATCCATAGACACATGTATCAACTTTTAATGTCATGTGCATAGATTTCTTTCATCATGATGCCATGATGGTGAAACTTTTCCCTCAATCTCTCAAGGAAACAACACTTGAGTGGTACTATTCCTTGCCTGATAATTCTATATTCTCATTTGATCATCTCATAAATTAGTTTCTCCATCAATTCCATGATAATATCCATCCAAAGATGACCTTCTTGGATCTTGTCTGATGCAAGTAGGGAGAAAAGGATAAAATAACTAATTTTATTGCACAATACAAGAACTCTTTTCAAAAATCTCGTACCCATTTCCCGACTTGAATGTGTAGAAGGTATTCATAGGAAACCTACAACGAGCCTGGTAGGAGAAAATTTCCTTAATGAAATACCCTTATTTTGTAGATTTGTGTGCTGCATTGTGAGAGTATAAAAAAATGGTGGTTTAGTTTAGGGGATCCTCCTCACACTCTCATTCTGAAGGAAAATCTATTGTGTCTATTTCAAGAAAAGGAAAGGTTGTTGCAAATTTGGTTACTGTGACTAATGATCATGGCCTTAGGTGCAACAATTTTTTTACAAAGTTAGCTGAATCTTATTCTTCTATTCTACAAAAGTTATTAAAGGATAAGATTATAACCTTGGAAAATCCCTAACCTTTGAAGGAGCCATATCCTGATTGGTATGATGGGAATTCTTTTTATCAGTACCATTGTGTTAATAGGAATGATACCAAGTGTTGCATGCATCCATGTCATGAGATATAGAATTGCATCAACGACAGTACCATCTATCTCAATGGGAAGAAACAAAATACAAATAATTCATTAGCAAAGGACAATAGTGAGTTGCTGATTTATACGGACCCATTTCCATCTCATTTTGCAAACTTGTTTATTCACCCTTTCAATGCTTCTCCTAAACCCTTAGCGTATGTTAATGTGGCTTCATTCACTCCTACTCCTCCCCCATAGCCTGCAACTAGTTTGCTAGATGTGACTTTCACCTCGCAAGACTTGCCATTGAATAAAAAATCCCTCTCCCCTATACATTCCTACTTGCCTCAATGGGAACATTGTGATAGGAGTCCTAGTTGACCCCACGAGCTAAGTAAATGTTATTATAGAGGAGATGTTATGGCTAACTTCATTACACAGGGAGGAATATGAGAAAATAAAATCTATTATATGTATGCATGACAGTCTCTCTCTTGCGCCATATGGCTCTATAACTCTTTCTATCCTAGTTGGACCTAGTGCTATGGATACAACTTTTGATTTCATTCCAAAATATGATCTATTCAAAGTGAAGTTGGGCATCTCGTGGCTAACTTCCATAAACAGAATTACTTTCGTCATTGAAAAATATTAAAAGTTCTCCCACGAAGGTGTCATGCATGACACTGGATATAAGCCATTGGTATCCCATGGGGGTTATTCCTTAGATCATTTTTGGCTCACCTCGGTTGGTTTTCTCCCTCCAAGAATGAACTTGATTTACCAAAACTACATGAAGTAAAAAATTGGGGGCAAAGGACAATTGAAATTGACTCACCTAGTAGTTCAATGACAAGCTACCTCTTCCTCTTGGAAGGGAAAGGAGAAGCCTAGTGATGCTTAGGGTCCATCCTTTGCCTCCCTCCCTAGAGAGGAACTTTGGGTTACTACTCTTGGTTTTTGCATAAGAAGTACGATGGTACCCACTTGGTGAAAGGCCAAGATTTAGGTATTTGACTTTCCTACCTTGCCCACAGGACCTTAGCCTGGCATGTATGGTAAGGTGAAGGGTTCCCATGGGGAGTCTTCTATGTCTCGGCCTTGGCGGCCTCTTACTACTCCTGCCCTTAAGATAGTGAATGGGAAGAGGCCTACTACTGAGGCATTAGAGCCTGCTCCCTCTGTTGTTGTTCCATCATCCTCCCAAACTCCCCCTCTACCAGAAATGGCCATGATGGACACTTTGATGGTTGAATAAGAGTCTTCTATTCCATCTCAGCTTCTGGCCTATAGCTCCCGAAGTCACATGAACTACCTTGCATGTGAGTGCAAGCGTCACAAAAAGGCTTTGGCCATTGAGCAGGCCACTCTGCAGAGGAAGGAAGGGGAGTCATTAGTTTCTTCTCTAACACCTTTTGATACATCCTTCTCTCCCATCCCATCTACTTCAGTTCCTTCAATTTTGGTCCTACTTCTAGCTCTCGCTGCAAGTGTAAACGATCCTCACTCAAAGAGGGTGCAGGTGTTTATTGCTCCCTTAGTTGAGCCACCCCTTTTGATGTCCCTCCTAAACATCTTGCCATTTTCAAAGCCCGTGGACATGATGAATACCTTGGTAGTGTTCTCTGTAGTTTTCTCCTCTTCCTCCACGCCTTCTGCCTCATTCGCAGGGATCTCACATCCTCTAATAAAGCAAAAAATGGAGGACAAACCCACTATCAATGGGGGTCAAAAAATGGGCTCACCTTCTTTAGAGGGTGGTTCTACATTAGTGTGTGTTGTCCTAGTGATGGAGGAAGCTCTGAAATCCCCAAAAATTTTCACTACTCTCAAGTCTCTCAATGAGCCTAGCAGTGAATATTTGGTGTTGCCTCCCTTGTCCATTGAGTTGACACATGGTACTCCTATGAAGTGCATGTTTAATTCTCTAGATGAGGTCCCGACACTTTTAGCAATTTTCACAAAGTCACTAACATTCATCCCACAAGAACTGAGTGGAGAAGACCTTGCAGGGCCTTCTTCCTTGGCTCTTGTTGTGGGAGGGTTGAAGGGTTCTACCCTTGATATTATTACCTTGTAGGCTCCTTCAAATTCCCCTTGTGATGGTCTAGACTAGGAGAATAACAAACTATTGGTTGATGAGGACTAGGGAAACACCTCTTCTTTATTTGTAGAGTAGATTGTGTGTGTGTTTGTGTTCCCCTGTGCTTGCATTATGTATTCCTAGATGACCCTTTTCACCCTCGTAGGTGCTTGGATACAAGAGTGTTTTTGTGTCATTAAACTTTCTCTATTTGTTACATCATTCTTCCTCTATTGTGTATTTATTTTCAACAACTGGGGATGATGCAAAGTGTTGGGGGGCATTTAGGTTTCCCTTCCATTTTGACCCAATTTTTTATTTTTATTTTTTCTTCTCATTCCTTTCTTCATATGGTTTGATGTAGTAGGGGGTTGATGATAGTTCATTTATATACTATTGTTATACTTATTTATATTTATGAGCAACTTTGACCCCGAACTATTAGATCACCCTTGTGTCCCTTGTTTGTAATATTATTGTACCTTCTTGCATTTCTGTTCTCTTATCTTTCATGCTTGTTTCATGATGTTGTGGTGCTCATGTGTTGTCCCTCACGTGTGCAAAAAAATTACCATGGTTACATCTTGTTATGTTCTACGGGCCAGAACATCACTCTTTCATTCTTTCTTTTCTCTCCTTAGGATGCGACATGCCTTTGTGTTTGACACACACCATCCTAAGGGGGGGATATAATGCCAAATTTTATTTTTAGAAAATGAATTTGATGGCCAACAAATCTTTACTCGAAAATCCCTTCAAAATATTTTTCAAAAATCACATTCCTCAACAAGAACCCATAGAGGAATATTTTTCCTTCATCATGGGTTTGTAAAGAAAGAATTTGAACAAAATTTCCTCCGAGGAAGGAGCATCTTCTCCTATGGGTGAAGTTCTGACCTTCCCCATGCAAGGTTCCTTTTGAAATCCTTGATGAAGTGAACATATTTCAAAAGGATTCCTTGATGTTGAATTGATTTGTGAAAAATACTAAATTACACTTTCAAATAGCGTGTCCCTTGAGTGGACCCCTTTTCTTTTGAAGGGTTCCCGAGGGACCCCTTTGAAAGCTCTTCTTTCAATTTTTGACTTTATGCGTGATTGTCTACTTGCTTTTCTTCCTATGTGGATTTTTTCTTTCTTTTAACATGTTTTGTTTGCAGATTAACATGTTGCTTTGTAGGTGTGCCTGTGAAGCTTCTTTCCAATATGAATTTGTAGAGTCCCCTCACATTGGGATTCCTTTAGGAGAGAGTACCTAAGGGCTCCTTCTTTGTATGTTTGAGGACCTGTGAAGCATTTTCATCCTATGATATTTTTGCACCGTTGGTCTACAGTCCTTCGATGCACTTTGATCAACTCTGCAGCTTCGAGGATCTACAAAGTCCTTTATTCAAACCTCCTTAGGAGAGAGTACATGTGGAGTCATTTGGTTTCCCTATGATTGTGAGATTCACCAAATTGTAGTCTGCTTCCTTGACGGTTTAGTTAGATAATTCAAAACCCTTTCAATCTTCTTTACCGAACATTCATTGACACTCATTCTCGCTAAAGTGGGGGAAAAATATATAGGAGTGAATTTGTACCCATCTCGCAAATTCCCATTTTACACCCTCTACTTTAAAAAATTCAAATCCCACTAAGAAATTCCACATCACCTATCTGCAATGCATCCACTTGGTGCTTGTCTTTTGTGTTGGTGGGTGAATTTATGATGAGGACGTGTGCGTGGTGCATGGACATCTATGCAATGTGCTACCATCCCTAATAGATTCCTGCCTTTGGAATCTATAGAGATGTTATGTTCTTCATTGGCAATGAAGCATATGCCTCTAGACCTTCCTGCTAACCCAAGAATGGCTCTTTCCCTCCTAATTCTTCTTCAAAATTTTTCTTTCATTTTCACTTCATCTCTTTAGCATTTCAATCCATTTGCTTCACAATTTCACATGCCAGCCTTATCTCCTTAGCAATTTCCTTTAGCTTTTACACATCTCCTCTACTTCATGTTGCACTCTTTCCACCCTTGGAGTTGTGACTTGGTGTCCTATGAGATTGGTCCTTTGTTGTTGCAGCAACATCAACCTTATCAAGCTTACATTCTCCTCTACGTGCTTGAGGGAACCTTGATTGAGAAGGTGATATTGTTTCTTAATTTATGTAGCATAATGTTATTGCTATTGTTTTGTTTTCTTTCCATTATTTTCTTTATCCAATTTTCTATCGATCTATCTAGCTATCCGTGGAGGTGGAAACACCAAAGCGGGGGTTTTACTATAGAAAACCCCTATACAACCTCAAAATTTTTCCTCTCTTGGCTATGTGTAGGTACGCGCTCATGTGGAGCTTCCTGGTGAATTGGAATTTTCATGAGTTAATCTTCATCACCTTTTCTTTTTCCATCTCCTTTGTCATCTTTCTAGTTACTTTGCTTATTCTGTTTATTATCATATCAGTTAGTATTTTAGACCTCAACCACTAAGTAGTTAGTATGTTTTTGTTCCTTTTATTGTGCCTTTGTACTTTCTATCCGTATAGATGCCAGTGCCCCAAAGAGACGCTAGTGCACCGCACTGTCATCCATGACCTATGCTACTATTTTTAGGTAGAGAGCTATCTAAGATATGGTTTGAGTTCCAGAAGCCTACTCATTTAGCCCCATTCAAACTCATGGGATAGAATAGTGACAAAAGAACTTGAGAGTGCTCTTCATTCTCTATCCCTGACCTAAAACACTTTTTTAGCTTAAGGTAGATTAGGGCAGCCCTTCGCTCTCAACTCTCTGTGACTTGGAGCCTTGGTGTGGTTGGTTCCCCTCCTCTATAGGGATACAAGGTATTTAGGGTATTGAAGAGTTGAGAGTGTATGGTTTAGGGTTTAAGATGAGGGTTGAGGGTGTTCTATCCCTCTCTCTAACTCCACCTACCCCTCCCTTCCTCCCTAACTCTGTCTACATCTATCTCCCTATCTCCATTTCTTTGTCTATAATTTTTACTAATAATATAATATATAATATATATTAAAATAGATTAATATATAATATATATTAAAATAGATTAATATATATTAATATATTAATATATATAAATATAATATAAATATATTAATATATATAATATATATATAAATATTAAAATACATTAATTTATATATAAATAGAATATATATTATATATTAAAAAATAATAATATGTAATATATACAATATATCATATATAATACATAATACATAATATATAATATAATATATAAGTTATACTATATAATATTAATATATAATATAATATTTAAGTTTGATATAAGAGATATATATGTTTTATTATAAAATACATATATGTTTTGGGCATGATAACTTCCCCATATTTTTGAGAGAAGCCCAGTTTGTTTTGAGGTGCCCACAATAGATATCCTTTATTTAGAACATGGGTGCCCATTTCCCTTGTCTATATATTATATATAATATTATATATATAATATAATAGAATATTATATATATAATATAATATTATATTAATATTATGTACATATAGCAAGATTTTATATTATATTAATATAACAAGCTTAAAATAATGGATATCCATTTTTCTTAACAAAACAAATATACATTTTGTGACTAGACAAAATGGATAAAAGTCAATTTTGTTTGTTCCAAGAGCCCCCACATTCTCTACTTTGTCAGGAATATTGTGATTTTTGCGCATTACAAATAAGAATTCACTTTTGGAGCACTCCTTTTCACAAAAAAGTTTAATCTTTCAATAATTTGGTACTTTTTTGGGTTGGGATAATGGGAAGTAATAGTTTTTGCAAATTGAAATGGAAGAGGAATTATCAAGCGAAGGCAATTAAGGCAAGTAGAGAGAAAAATAAAGAAAAGAAGAGGTTGGAAAGAAGAGGTACGTAAAATTCTCTTCAAGGAGGAGGCTCTTCTTTACCTTTGAGTGAAATTCTAAGTGACCATGATATTGAATTTGGAAATATATAAGAAGAAATTAAAATTAAAAATTTACATGAAAATGAGGTGCAAAATGTTGATCATGAAAATGAAATTTGAAATGTTGATGAGCACCCAGTTGAAAATATTAATGTTGAACATGAAATAGGTGAAAATGAAATAATGAATGTTAATGTATCTCCTAATTATTAAAGAAGAGAGGATATTTGCGAAGAATAAAATGAATTCCTAAATCTATCTATTTGTAATGTATCCAATGAAAATTCTCAACATTCAAGAACCCCTAAATGGTTACTTGAAATAGATGAGAACATAATAGATAATCTTGATGGAAAAAGGTCATCACAAATGGTTCGTTTTGGAGTACAAAAAACATTGAGAGGGGGGGTGAATCAACATTTCAATAATCAATTTGAACTTAATGATTATTCAAAACACTTAATTTTTTTGAAAGCAATAAATGTTCAGTTTCAAGAGTATAATCATATGTGATAACCAAACTTCAGATTCTTAAACATGTAAACTCAAATGTTGCAATGTAAATAAAGGAAACAAAAAGATCAAAATGTATCCATAAAATAATCATAACACAGTGTTTTTTATGAGTGGAAAACCATCATAGGGATGGAAAACCACTTGTAAAATGCCTCACTAGCTTATGGATATCAACACAAAGCTGTGTCACACTTTTGGCCAACTTATCAACACAAGTGAATTTAAGTATTTTTAACTAAAATTAATTTTGGTCAAACATATGATCTTGTAAAATTCACTCTAGCTAAGTTATATACGTCTACAAATTTTTCAACAAAAATTGTTGGCTAAATGTATGTTTAGCATCATGTTGAGTCCAATTTACCGAAAAATAAAATTATTTGAAAAACTTTATGTTTCAACAACTTCTACTCACATGGTAAAATTTTCTTTTTCTAAAATATAAAAATACCCTTTTGTAGATCCATAAGTTCAATTTTTAAAAATGTATATATTTTAATAGTTTAATTATTATTTATATTTTCCTTTTTAGTTTTACTAAATGTAGGTTATCGGACACAAAATTAGGTTGATTACCATGTCAAGGAAAAATAGTAAAACATATTAAAAAAAATTGAAAAAAAATGATGCCCTAGAGAGAAGAATCTATATCAAGATGGTATAATTTTTTTATATTTTAGATAAATAATTAATATGAAAGTTGATGTCAACGAGAAACAACTAAGTTTTAATACACATACATTTTAATCAAAATTAGAAAAAAATATATCCATGCCCTAAAGCTTCAAGTTATAAATATACACAAAAAAATTGAGGGAAGAAAAATAAAATTTACTATATAAAGATTGACGTCTCATGTAACCTCATTTTTCAACATTTTATCAAAAACTAAATTATAGTGTTAATTTATAAAAAACTATATTCAAATAATTTTATAATTTTTTCAAAAAATACAAACATAAAATATACTAAAAAAAAATATTTTATTAGTTTACATCATTTCAAAATTAAAAGCATATGTATCACTTTTTTAGTGATTCAATTTTAAAAGTTAGATCAGTGTTGGCCGCTTCCTTTATAAAAGTGTGACATAGCTTTGTGCTTTTACCCTTATCAAAATGCCTCCCTAGAAAATCCTCAGTGGCTACAAATGCTTCACTAGTAACACAAGCCTCACTGGCAACAAAATGCCTCATTGGCAACACAAACCTCACTGGCTACAAAATGCCTCACTGACAACACAACTTCATTACAAATTTATGAATAATAAAGCAATCAACTACAAAGGATCACTATGTTTCTCTACATAACACTTCTTCTTTCCATCCTAACACATTCAATGTCCTAAAGATTCATTCATAGGTGACCACTAACCAAAATTTTGTGAAACACCAAGGTCGAAACAATAGATAGCACCACAAAACTTATTTCAACAACCATTTTATATAACCCCTGACCCCTTAGAAATAATAACACCCTTAAACACATTTTTCAAACTAAATGTTAATGCATATATAAAACATCGCATACTAGGGTTTATAAAACAACATTACCACATGTAAAAATTTAACCATTTCCTAAAAGGAATTCGATGAACTTGCATTTGAACCTGGAAACCATTTATTGTTCATTCCAACTGCAAAACCATCATCAACACTATTTCTCCAAGCTTCCATAAGCTGCCCTAAGTGGCTGCAAATACCATGCTTTTTATTTTGTAAAATGAGTAAACATTTAGGGCAAAAACTTTGTGTCGATGAACTTCACAAACAAATCATTAACCTTTTCCAATCAAAAGACATTATCATTATGTCAGTCTCGATCCACTATTTGCATGACCATTCAAAAATTTAAAATGTCTGATGACTATGTGTTAATAATGACCCGTGAGTATAATCAAACATATGAAGCCTTGTCAGTCTAATTATCATTTAAATTTCCACCTTGTAAATGATAAAATAATCATCAAATGATATATATCATGACTTGTATAATAAGTGCCGCCCTAATATCTTGTATCTATGTAATGATACACATGTGCTTAATGATGCCAAAGTAAATATAGAGACCAATGCCACTATGCTTAAATTGATCAACACAAATTCCATATTTCCAAGATCAATAAAATATCTGATTTTATATTGATCATTGAATTGTATAATCCAAATATAAGAGTGTAAAATGAAAAATCATAAACCCATATGTATGCCAAGTACCACTTCCTTTGTGATTAAACAAACAACACCAAAACTCCAATATATACCACAAATGCATGCCAAAAATATATCACTTGAATGTGGGTATCACTTGAATAAGTGCGAAACCAAACTAACCATGTCTTCCATATGCAGAAAACCTAAGTACATGCCAATACTATAAATGCCACAAATAACCCTTGACATCAATGCCAAAATCAATGTCAAAGGGGTCAACAGTTCGGTTGTGGGCTGCCAATATGTTCAATGAATACTTTTCCAGTAAGACATTAACCAAACAATGTCAAATTTTTGTGTAATTTCTAAAGTCTTACAAAATGAGACCATTATTAAATAAATTGAAGATTTGTGTCACCAAAAGTCAGAAAAAAATAGTATTATTGTAAAAAATATTCTGAATGCTATAACTTCTATTGGAAACACTAGTAAGGAAAAAGATAAAAGAGCTACTCATAGAGTTATCATAACCTTGAAATAGTAATCCATCATTTTAGAAAGACTCGTTTAATGAGACAAACTTGCATTTATTTAAATCTAAAATGCAAAAGATTGTCTAGAGAACTCTCAAGAAGAGGAAGACTCAATAGTCCTCTTCAAAATGATACATGGGATTTTAGTGAGAGGCTTCCACATGTTGATAAAAAGCTAACCGATAACATAAAGAATGAAATTGAACAATTTTGGCACTCTCAATCTAGAGTATCAAAAAATGTAAATGATGTTTAAAGTTAAGAATTGGTAATTGAGATCACACACCACATCCTAAGCATTTATTGGAATGTAAACAAACAATATTGTACAAACAATTTTATTAAGCACGTCCAAATTTGTAAATCTCACAAAGGGCTTTTGAGTCTTGTAAGACATTAGCTTCCATGTATGATAATTGTGTGGAGTGAGTGTTTTAATTTTCCTTAGAACTACCATGTTCGAAAAAAGAACACCAAGAGAAAGAAGACAATGTGGCACTTAAGATGTGCCTTACATCCCCTATAATGTATTAAAACTCAATTTTCAACCCTTCTAGCAAATTACAATGAAGAAATTTTGCAATTTGTACAAGTGAAAATCTCAAATCAACCATTTATAACACATGGTTATTTTACAATTTAAAAAAAGGTTTGCAAAAGCTAGAAATAGAGGTTACAAAAAAATTCCTTGCAATTTTTTGAGCAATTTCATTTTTTTTTTCCAAATTTTGACTTTGTATACAAAATTTATGCCAGTTACAAGTAATAAATGCACATGTACCTTTGGGCTGAAAAAACTAACAAAATATGGAAAAATCTACAAGATTCACTTGCACCACTACAAATTTCATCAAGTGACCTTTCCGATAATATCTTGTTTGCAAGAAATTCATACCCTGGTGAAAAGTTATAGCAATTTGAAAAAAAAATTCCTAGTTGGGAAAAAAAGAAAAAAATTATCCCCTAAGGGTTGGGCACTAGTCACCCATGCAACTAGGGGTGGTGCTAAATGATGCGGTTTGCAACAAAAAAAAAACCCAACAAATATAAAAAAATTCATCATAGTTTTTTTAGTGGTTAAAAAATCATAGGCAGTTAATTATCTGCCAATGGCAGCTAGGCTCAAAGTTGCGGGCCTATTAAGGCCATGGGCTTGCGGCCTATAAGCCATGAGTGCTATAAAGTGCTTAATAAAAGTTTTTTTAAAAGATTATTAATTTTTTGAATTTTTCCTGTGATAGGCCGAGTTCTGCAACTAAGGGGTGGTCATACGATTGCCCTACTAAAAACAACAGTCCCAAAAACAAAATTTTCCAAATATAGGTAGATTATATATTGAAATTCATGGAATTAGCCTCTTGGATGTAATGGAAAGGTTATTTTTTTTCTAAAAATGCTCCTACAAAAATTTGTTCTCCAGATTTGAACTTCAAACCCTTGTTTTCCAAAGTTGTAAATGGTGACCAAATTGAGTGAAATGAAAGCCAAAACTAATTTTCTCGAGCCTCCTAGATGTAATGGTACAACCAAAATACTGCCACTATAGCCAAAAGTTCTGAAATCACTAGATCTCACCAAAAAAAATACATGTAATATAAGATTAATTGATCTTTGCAAATCCATTTTGATTCTTTAGATCATATTGAAACACAAGAGAAGAGAATATGGGAATTTACAAGATCAAAAAATAAACTCAAATCAAAATAAAAAACTTGATGGTAGAAAATCTCTAAGAAAAAAGAAGGGGCTTGCCAGATTCAGAGCTCTGATACTGTGTTGAAGTGAGTAACCAAGATCTTCAATCCACAACACCAAATATCCTCCACATGTGATAGAGAGAAGCAATGATGAAAGATGCTATTCCACAAAACAAGAATTACAATATGATACAAGATTCAAAAGGATGTGATCAAGATACTATCAAAATGAAAAATATGCTAGATATGCCCTCCTTATAAATGCAAGGTGAGAGATAGGATTAGACAAGATCATGACAAGTGTCTTAATCCTATCACATGAGACAACTAACTCAAAACTACCTTGGATAATGTAAAATATAAAAAAGAAAACTAGGAATTCTAGAAGAAAGCTTATATCTTAAGTAAAATTAATGCGTGAATAAGTTCCCTAAGTCTAAGTAGTAAGGATTTAAGTAGGTACAATACTTTATTCACACCAACAATCCCTCAATCGCTATTGGTGAGCTGATAATTCTAAATGCTAGCTTGATTAAAATAATGGATGGAGACTTGGATGAGAGTTTTGTGGTTGAAAGAATGGTAGAAGCATGCAATAAAAGATGGTTTCTTTCACTATAAGGGGTCATTTATCATATAAATCCACTATAGTTCATCTTATTGATCCTAAATGTGCAAATGTGGCTAGTGCATGTATCCCTTGTCCATAGTGGGTCATACTTTTCTCTTCCTGTTAATGGTTTCATGTGAATTCTCTTGGATCCCATTGCTAGTAACTGTTCCCCTATGTTGTAAATAGTTCTTTAGTTTGCATGGTTTGTTTTGGTGTCTTTCCTTTTGGGTTTGTCCCATTTTTGGTTTGTTTTGGTCCTTATTTTTATGGTATTTACTCTATGCCCAATAAATAAGAAACTAGTCTACTATTGTGATTCTAGGTTTATCTCTTTGTCCTTCACAGTCCTTGTCCCCAATTAGAGCCAATTTTTACTGCATTTTTTGTTGCCCCCTTTTTAAAAATCTGTCCAATCCCTTAAGAAAAGTTAACCATATCTAGTTTTCACATTTAAGCCTTGGATTCAAAATTTGTGATAGGCACTGACTAGGTTTTCACAACCCCTCCCTCACCCGACTGTCTAAAAATTTTAGTTAAGTTGCCTTTGCGTTGGCTCATGTCATGTTTGAAAAAGTTGTCGGGTCCTGAAATGGTTCTCATAACCTAGGAATACACTGATGAAAGGGAGAAATTTTAAGTGAAATTGAATTCTTTTTGAAACTTTTGTCAAGATTCAAAATTGTTGTTAGTTCCCAACAGGGTTTCAGAAGTTACTTAACTTTTTCCTGCAATCGATTTTCTAAAGGAGCTAAGTTTTTTTCTCTAAGAGTTCTTCCTAAAGGCTTTATCAAAAGGGGACCCCTAAAATGCATTTCAAAAGAAGGTCTTGCAGAAGATTGGTTGAGTGGGGAATGGTTTCGTTTCTTAAATTACGGGTGGACTCTAAAAGCATTTTGAAAACTTCACCTAGAGTTTGATGTTCTAATGCAAAATCATCTATCAACAACATCAATTCATCTAGGGAATTTCTGTCCCAACTCAATTTGGAGAAGATCAAATTAAACAAGCAACTTTGATTCACTACTCTTTTCATAAAAAAACATCAATATACTTTCCATTCTTAAGGTTATCAATCATCCATTCCTCAAAAATCAGTAAACTACATCATTCTAAGGTACAAAATGCCACTTAACCATCATCATATGACTGTATAAACACAAAACCTGATTTGAAACCATCATAACCATTCATAAAAAAAACTCTCTTTCCAAGGAAAAATAACAATAAATCCAATCAATCTTGCTTCAATCCTGGTCTCATACTTCCAGGACTCTTTAACATGACATTTTTGTTAGAAATAAACAATCATACCGCCCCAAAACTTTGTTTTTCCTGAAACTTACAATTTCACGCATTTAATCACCATGGTTCCACATGAAGTTGATCTTTCTCAACACATCAAATACAACATATCTATCTTCCAACCCATATCAAAAAATAGAGTCATCAATAATATCACCAAATAGATAGTTTCCAAGCACTAAATACCATTCTTTTCACTGTTTTTTGACAAATTCTCTATTTTAGCAATCAAACCATCATTTCCTTTGTAGGTCATCAAATCCTTAAATAAGGTATCTACATTCAAACCCCATTGAATCTCTAAGAAAAAATCACTATTTCAAGGACCTATTTTAGTTCATTTTAACATACTTCAAGAATATTAGCACTTTCTTTAGAAAATATGTGAAAATCAACAAGCCGTCTGTAGGAAACTACACCCAATTAGCCCAAATTTACACATGAAGTGATCTTTAACCTTCACCAAAAAATAAAATATCTTCAAACAGTCCTTATTCAAGTCATAAAACTCCAGATTCAACCATTTTTAAGGATTGAAAGGCCCACTAAAGCATTAAATAACAAAACCCTTGTTTGTAGGCATAACAATACAAAAACAGTGAGGGTTTATTGAAATTTTAACCTCCAAACCTCAAATCAACTTGGAGATGATTCCAACACCTTATAAAATACCTAAAAAAACTATCAGAACCTTCTTGTGCCCTTCATGCATGCATTTACATCAAATATTACCTTGTAACCACTCATTTTTATAAGAAAACTCAAAAAATTTAACTAGAGCAGCGGTTGCACTTTATGAATATGCCTTTTCCTACCCTGCCAACATACACACAATAAAAAAAACACTCAAAAATTTCCATTCCATTGATTCACAAGGCTTTCATCAGTGGAATGATTGCACACACTCTCCTTAGACTCTCAAACCCTTATTTTGGGTTTACAGACAATTTTACAAAAAGGTGATACAAATAGATGATAAATTCAATAAAACCCCTCCAAGATGGATTTAAAGGAAAGAAAACTCACTAAAATAATAGTATTAATGATTATCAAAGACTTGAGATTCAATACATGCTGTACAAAGGCTTAAAACCAATAGTAAAAGCTCCATTTTGGTAGAACAGGGTATTCTTTATTCAAATTTGTTCAAAAAATACAAAACTACTCCTTAATGCTTGCCTCTACAAGATTTTAAAGATGTTTTCAAATAGTTATGACAACTAACCCATCAAATTATACAACCCATCCTTTCATTTTCTCTTCAAAGACTCTTCACCTTCCCTAATTTTTGTGAACTTTTTTGATTTTTTGCCTTTTTACAATTTAGCAACTTTACAATTTTTTTCAAATTTTTCTTTTCTCCTCATTTTGACCTCCTAATGACCTATCTATGACATAATTGCATTATTTATGACCATTTCATCACTTTTTACAAGGATTTACATGCTTTGACACTTGAAAGTTCAATTTTTACAATTTTGCCAATTAGTGGCAACTAGTGAGCAAGGTGCTCCTGCACCATACAACCAACCAACAAAAAATTTCCAAGTCCCTTGGAAACATATTGTAGAAAATTTTCTTGTACCTGGAAAACAAAACAACTTCAAATATTCCTTGGATTGCTTCCCCTCTGTTTCTCTTGAATCTTCATCTGTCTTCATCTAGTTCCATCCTTTGCCTTCAACTCTAACTTCATCTCTGCTCTTCTTTGTCTTTTTCCTTTCTCATTCTCTGTCATCAGGTTCACATTCACTACTTAAAAGGACATAGTACTATCCTTTCACAACTCTCTTCTTTCCACTAACTTTTCCTCAACCAAGGACACATGACTATCCTTGCAAACTTTCCTCTTTCCTTCACAATTCATCATTGACCTTCTCTGACCAATCACCTTTTCATCTTCTCAGCTACTCCCATCAGTGGAGTACTCTTCAAGCTAAAACCTCTAGTGCTTCTTTAGTAAGGTATCCATTTGTTTCTTACTACCTCACCAAACAACTCAACAAACTTCCTTGCCTCACCTAGGTGTCTCCGATTTTCTCTCCCTAGTATTTTGGCAACCATCAACCAAGTTCTTTCTTAACCTGCACACAACCACAAAATCACAAACAAAAAACTTTCTCTGCAACTTAGATGGATCAAGCACATGTAACCAACCAACAAAAACTCAACAACCAACTTATTAGAATCAACCAGTTCTGATACCAATTAATGCAAGATCATCTATCAACAACATCAATTCATCTAGGAAAATTCTGTCCCAACTCAATTTGGAGAAGATCAAATTAAACAAGCAACTTTGATTCACTACTCTTTTCATCAAAATTCATCAATATACTTTCCATTCTTAAGGCTATCAATCATCCATTCCTCAAAAATAAGTAAATCACATCATTCTCAGGTACAAAATGCCACTTAAACCATCATCATATGATTGTATAAACACAAAACCTGATTTGAATCCATCAGAACCATTCATAAAAACAAATCTCTTTCCAAGGAAAAATAAAAATAAATCCAATCAATCTTGCTTCAATCTTGTTCTCATACTTCCAAGACTCTTTAACATCACATTTTTGTTAGGAATAAACAATCATACTACCCCAAAACTCTGGTTTTTTAGAAACTTATAATTTCATGCATTTAATCACCATGTTTACACATGAAGTTCATCTTGCTCAACACATCAAATACAACATATCTATCTTCCAACCAATATATAAACATAGAGTCATCAATAATATCACCAAATAGATAGTTTCCAAGCACTAAATACCATTCTTTTCACTATTTTGACAAATTCTCTGTTTTAGTAGTCAAACCATCATTTCTTTTGTAGGTCATCAAACCCTTAAATTGGTTATCTACATTCAAAACCCATTGAATATCTAAGAAAAAATCATTGTTTCAGGGACCTATTTTAGTTCATTTTAACATACTTCAAGAATATTAGCACTTTCTTTAGAAAATATGTGAAAACCAATAAGCTGTATGTAGGAAACTACACCGAATCAACCCAAATTTACACATGAAGGGTCTTTAACCTTCACCAAAACATAAAATCTCTTCAAAAAGTCCTTATTCAAGTCATAAAACTCAAAATTCAACCAATTTTAAGGATTTAAAGGCCCACTAAAGCATTAAATAGCAAAACCCTTGTTTGTAGATATAACAATACAAAAATAGTGAGGGCTTATTGAAAGTTTAACCTCCAAACCTCAAATCAACTTGGAGATGCTTCCAACACCTTATAAAATACCTGTAAAAAATATCAAAACCTTCTTGCACCCTTCATGCATAAATTTACATCAAATATTACCTTGTAGCCACTCATTTTTATAAGAAAACTCAAAAAATTTAACTGGAGCAGCGTCTGCACTTTGCAATATGCCTTTTATTGCCCTGCCAATATACACACAATAAAAAAAACACTCAAAAATTTCCATTCCACTGATTCACAAGGCTTCCATCGGTGGAATGGTTGCACACACTCTCCTTAGACCCTCAAACCCTTGTTCTGTGTTTACAGACAATTTTACAAAAAGGTGATACAAATAGATGATAAATTCAATTAAAACCCTCCAAGATTGATTTAAAGGAAATAAAACTCACTAAAATACCACTCTTAATGATTATCAAAGCCTTCAGATTCAATACAGGCTGTACAAAGGCTTAAAACCAACAACAAAATCTTTGTTTTGGCAGAATAGGGTATTCTTTATTCAAATTTGTTCAAAAAATACAAAACTACTCCTTAATGCTCACCTCTACAAGCTTTTAAAGATGTTTTCAAATAGTTATGCCAACTCCCCCATCAAATTATTCAACCCATACTTTCATTTTCTCTTCAAAGACTCTTTACCTTCCCTAATTTTTGTGCACTTTTCTGATTTTTTGCCATTTTACAATTTAGCAACTTTACAATTTTTTTCAAATTTTCCTTTTCTCCTCATTTTGACCTCCTAATGACCTATTTATGACATATGTAATTACATTATTTATGACCATTTCATCACTTTTTACAAGGATTTACATGCTTTGACACTTGAAAGATCAATTTTATAATTTAGAATCTCAAAATTGTCACATCACATAAGACAAAATTGAAAGCCAAAAGGATTATATATATAGATATGTATGGTGTATTACAAGACAAAATTGGAGAATTGGAGACTTCACTATATGGTTTTTTTTTTAAAAAAGAGTAAACATGAGGATCCTGATGCCCTCTATCACCTCTTGGAGGCATTCTATCTATGTAGGAGAAAATACATTCTCGTTGAATTCCATGAAATGAGCAAAGATCTCCATCATGTTGCACTCTAGCCTAGATTGGAGTAAGGAAAATACCTATCTGGCTTGCTCATTTCTCAAGGTAGTCGAAATGTAGATTGCATCACCCACTAGTCTAATACAGATATTCAGACAAGTTCCCCACAACATCTTCAACATGGGGCAAAAAATTTGGCTGTGTAGAAACCAAGATCTAATTGCAAACTAGAAAAATCACCTTCCACAGAAGAGAAAAATGAAAAAGAAGATATTTGCAAAAGATGTGCAAATTGATATATTCGAAGTACAAATAATTACAAGAGATAATTTGCTTAATAAAAGAAAAGATGCATAAACCTAATCTTATCTTGAGCAACAAAATAGCTCAATAAGATAAGGATAAAACCTATAACTTAGGAATTAAATATGCCTACGTAAACTTATGCTAAAGTGTAATTAATAATTAACTACACCAACACCCCCCCATAAGTGCAACTTAGGGAGAAGCAGATTATTATGCAAAAGTGAGTCCTAGCAACAAGGCCTGATCAGGTACTCATGTACAAATGCAAAGAGAGAGAAAACCCAGTGGGAAAAACCCCCCCCTCAGAGAGATGAATTGCTGCGAAGAAGCACTGGAAGAACTCTGATAAAGCAACACTGGAACCCAAATCCGGAAAGCAAGGAAAGATACTTCTGTTTGAAAAATACCATATCAGAATCACAAATGCAACAGCAGACCCGATGCCAAGGAACACTGGAAACTCACATACTGGATCAACCCTGGAATATGTAAGCAACAGTAGATGAAAGGATGAAAGGACCCATAATGATGACAAATCTAGAAGTTGTGTCTCTCGAAGCCAATGCCAAACTGAAACTAAAACTTCCTATAGAATGAGTACCATCAAGATTCTAGAAAATTCACCATAAAAACATGGCCTTCAAACTGAGAAAGATCTAAACCAATGAGGATCAAGAACCATAAAATCCCAATGTGAAGTGTGAACCGAAGCAAACCAACGATGTGTCTAGCTAAGCAAGAAAGAAGCTAAAAGGAAACAACAAAAAACCAGAAAAACTCATGCGAGTTGTAACCAATACAAAATATGAATGCAAGAACCCCCCTTAATGGAACTTTATATCAGTTCGTTATTACAATACCCAATGGTTGCAAAAGGAGAGAATGCAAAACTATAGAAACATAAGCGAAAATGCAAACCTAGCACAAAAAAATAAAAATGAATGCATGCATAAGATAAGGTATAAATATTATGTAAATGACCTCAGATCTGTATAGAGGCTGAAACCAGCTTTCCAACGCCACAAAATTGTGAAAAACGGATAAGCGAGTCAAAAGATATGCTTCTCGGAGTGAAAACTGAAACATCTGACTTTCAAGGCTGAAAAAGGCATCAAAAGGAAAAACTAGAAAATCACACTTATACCATTGTGTAGAGCATCAAAATAGATTTTTGACGATATCTTGTTTGCAAAAAAAGGACGTCATATGCCCAACTTACGCCTGTTTCCGTGAAAGTACTCCAAAAATGTCTGATTTGGCCCCTAGAAGCCCTCAGGGGCTAAAAAAATAAGGCCCTTGGTTGCCTGGGTGGACCAGGGGGCTAAACGGCAGGGGCCGATGATGGAGCCCCTGGTCACCCACGTGATCGGGGCTGGGGCTGGGAGTCTGGCAGGGGGCTGGTGCGCGGGCCACTGGTTCCCAATGGAACCTTGGGCTGCAAGTATAAGCCCACGGTGGCTGGGGGCTCGGGGCTCCTGGTTCCTAAGGTGACCTTCGCTGGTCGATTGAACCCCTCGGGGGTGGATGTGTAGGCTGGCGGAGTTGAAGGAGGAGCCGCCGGTGGCGGCGGTGACCCGGTTGAGCGACAGTGGCTGCCCGGCGGTGTAGTGGTAGCGCTGCATGTTTGAACGGGCTGCGGTTTTTTAAAACCATTTTTTTATTTTTTTTCAATATTTGTGCCTCGAAAACTATGCCTGGGGGCCGTACGGCCCTTGGGCAAAAATTTTTTGCCTCTCCGGATGTTTGTGTCCAAATCGGACAAACTTTATATGAAAATAGGGGTTTTTGGGTGCTGTGAATCCAACGGCAAGGTTTGTTTGGGCCCAAAGTGCTCTGAAAATTAGGCAACCCCCATATTTATTAGATAAATCACTGAGCTTGAGACCCTCGCAAATCTAGCAAATGGTGATGAAAATGAATGAAATAAAAGTCATTTCTACTTTTTCCAGCACTCTGAATCCAATGAAAAACCTTGATCTGATCGAAGATGCTACATAAAGATGCTCAAGGAATGAAACCCTCGAGGGACCTTGAACAAGCTTTGCACTACATTCCTTTGAAAAAGTTGAGAAGGGGCTGCAAATTGAGGCTTTGATACCATGTTAGAAACCAAGATCTGATTGCAAACTAGAAAAATCACGTTCCACAGAAGAGAAAAATGAAAAAGCAGAGATTTGCAAAAGATGTGCAAATTGATATATTCAAAGTACAAATAATTACAAGAGATAATTTTCTTTATAAAAGAAAAGATGCATAAACCTAATCTTATCTTGAGCAACAAGATAGCTCAATAAGATAAGGATAAAACCTATAACTTAGGAATTAAATATGCCTAAGTAAACTTATGCTAAAGTGTAATTAATAATTAATTACACCAATAGGCTGAACTAGGGCGATCCTACAATACTGGTTTACAATTTTTGGCCAAATTGGACATTGAACTAATTTTTTTAACTAAATCTTCACGTTTGGGCATCTATAGTGGTTAGACCATGAGGAATTTGAAGATGATGCAAACTAGTGATTTGTGAAATTTTGTCTATAGATTCTAAATATATTTTTTCAAAATTTTTGGAATCAAATTGCACTTCTTTTTCCATCTCCTTTGAAAACTAGTTATTAATAGTAAATATCATTTTTAAAGAGTGACGTTACTAGCTAACACAATTTTTTTTCTATGAAGGATAAATTCTATATTTTTCAAATTTAGATTTGTAACTATGATATCTAGTGCATGGAATTGGTTTCATAGCATTTCATTAAATTATTTTTTCTTAATTAAGTTTCAAAGTCAAACCAATTATAATTTAGACATGATTTACTGGCTAAAACATAACATTTTTAATATGTATCAAAATTCAATTAAATTATTTTATTTTTGTTGGATCAAGGACATCAATATCTAGTGCATAGATATTTTTTTGATAATTTGCTATTTTTCCACATGTGAAGAATAGAAGCTTGATTTTTGGTGAAAAACCTACATTCACAAGAAATAAAAAAATAAATATAATAATCAAATTAAATTTATTTAAAATTATACTTTTTGGGAAGCTTATAATAAGGACTACATAGTTACAAAAAACAAATTTTAAATGAATTCATTTGAGCCCCCAAAAGGTAAATCAAAAGTGGTTTTTTATCAGCATTTTGATAGGTGTAAAGGAGACTCTGTTATAGGTATGGTTTAAAACTAGCGAGGTTCTATCCAAGGGGGTTTGATCAAACCCTATTCAATTGGAATCCTTTAAATGGAACTTTTCAAGGCTTAAATCATTATATTTTCTAGGAATATGCAATTTCAGCAAAATTCAGGATCTACCAAGAAGTGTAAACCACTATTGTGGGATCACCCACGAAATGCTCAGTAGCCTTGCTCCCCACTCTAACTTACTAGAGGTGTGAATGAAGTTATAAAGGAAACACTCCAATAAGGCTGAAATGTGCACATGCACCTAGTATAGGAAGTGCTCGCCAATTATCTACCTAATAACTCCCTCTTCCACATCACTATAGATGAGGAAGACCTCCTTGAGTTGGTTCATGACTAGCCTTCTCACTATGTTGCATTATACTCCCTGCCCACTCTTATTATCTAAAGCGACATCATTGGAAGTGCTTGACATGTCTAAAAGTGTAATTATGATTGAGAAAAAATGAAAGCTCTTTGGTTGATTTTTAAAAGATGGGAGTAAACTGGTGGAGTTTGCTTGAGAGCAGTTAGTGAAGAAAGAACACTAAAGTTACTTCAAATTTAATAAGCTCAACTAGTGATGTGATGTTAATCTAAGTGAAGTATGCTATGGAATTTGGGAAACCTTTTGTATTTAAAATTCCCATGCAAATATGCCCCTATTTGACATGTCATTAATCACCAACTTGAGAAAATACAGGTTGTTCACACGAGTTGATAGACACGGGGCTCATTTGCAAGAGTAGTGATTTATTCCCTTGTCCTAATGAATTGGAAGATATGATGCAATCATAAAAATTCTAAAAAGTAGCCATTAATTCTTATGTGTTTTCATTAGACCAAAAATTAGATAACCTCTCGTGAAACACTTATTTTGATGAGGCAACGATTATAACACTTTCGAGAATTGGTTTTCATGAAGTTGCTGACCATTATGATGGGATTTTTTTTTTAATATGCTTCGTTCAGACATCTAAAGGGTCTGAATTTTTATCCCCCTTGCACTTTGATGCATGAGTGAGAATCAATTTTTATGAAGGATCAATTTTTGTAATTTTGATTATTTTCTAAAGATATTTATTGTTTTTGAGTAGTAAATTTGAATAAAGAACTTAGCATTTATGAATAAGTTTGTGAGATTTGATAAGTGTTAGGATATTCCTTCTCTTTGTAGATGTGGTATTTGTTGGTTTTTCATTCATATATCTTCAATGAATGTTGAAATTGCATGGTTTCAAGTCAGTTGGTTGTTATTAATCTAATCTTCGAGTCATGATATTGATAGCTTGCAAAATTATTTTCAAATCAATTAGTTGTTTTAAAGCCAATTTTTTAATCACATCTACCCCATGGCTATGGGATGGTGTTAGTATACCTTTCTCATTTTCTAGTTAAAATCATACTCCCATTTCTAAATAAAATAAAAAAAAACAAAATTTATATTAGATGAGGGAGTTGTACCTCTATCAAAATTCAGAGGAAGAGCACCAATGAAATGGTGATCTCTCCAACTATTGGTGATCGATTAGTATGTATTTTTGTGTATAATGGAGTCAATTTGAGTTAATATTTTAAAGAAAAATCTATCAACCAACATAACCCTAATCATAAATTTTTAGCCTTGACCTATAAACTATGGCCTTGAACTTCATGTACCTATAATAAGTTTTCATTAGTACATGCATCTATAAGTGGGATACTTTCTAGTGTTGGAAAAATAATTGGAGTTAGCTATGCTTTGGTGGAGAAGTCAGTTAAACTCCTTCTGCAAACCTTGATCAAATCATACTGATTGATTTAACAACTTTGTAAAAAATTAAAAAATAAACCAAGTAGGTATGTAATAAATTCACAAACATTTAACAATGATTTAATGTGAGATAAATATTTGAAAAATGTGAAATGTATGATAAAGTGAACTACTTCAAGAACAATATTTTTTATATTTATTGATATTAGAGCTAATGTAAATATACCAATTGATGCAAAAATGAGTTGTACCTACAGAGTAGGAAAAGTAATCCTAGGGTCTAAATCACACATTATCACTTACATCACATTAGGAGGATGCACAATTGATCATATAAGACCACCTGACTACTTTCCTTAAGGAAGAGCCACAATGTTTGATTAGGGTTTTTCTCGTCTTTTTGTTTTTCTAGTTGATTTAATTGAATAGGAATTTATTGATTTGGTTTTGTGAATATAAAACTAGGTCAACTATGCCATTGCAAGAAAATGATGTGAATACAAAAATGTATTGGATTGATGCACAAAAATTGATGACATAAAAGAAGAGTAGAGATATAGAGGAAGAACCTTAGATATCAATTTAGGTTGAACTTGACTGGTCAAGGGTGAATTTTTCCTAGATTGAGAAATTAGGATTTTTGGGATCTTATAACATGTATCAGTAAGTTACAGTCTATAGGTGTTATCTTGTTGAAATTAGCTTCAAAAATTTGTTTGTTGATGAATAATTCCTCTTTCCCCAATTTGTTGATTGAATATTCTCAAGAATGCTTGATCTTGATGTCGTGTCTTCAATATTCTCTAAATCCATTTTAAATCTACCACCTGTAAACATGAAAGAAGAGAAAGGGTTGTGCCATATAGGAGATTTCCTAGGTCAAACCCCATTTTGGTGTTTCCACCTCCACAATGACTATGATGATGTTGGATAAAGAGTGCTTACCATCGGTTGAGCAGAGGAAAATGAATAAAAAAATGATAAATCACAAACGCTAAAACTTACCACATAGATCCAATTTCCTTGATGGACTAAACTCATGGACTACTTATCTAGTGCAAGGACAAAATGATACTTGATTGAAGGTCCTACAAGTGTTAGTACTCATAATTTATAATGAACATGAAATACAAAAACATATTACACATGAACTTGATGATGCATTGCTAATGTAAATATTGATTGATGAAAAGTATTTAAAAATGTTACTTATTTTTCCCTTGAATTTCCTTGAATGCTTTTTAGGATCCTCAAGTGATATTAGAATTTCTTCCTAGTTTCAAATGGTGAAAATGACATATTTATATGTATTCATGTATTTCCTATAATAATTATTTTGAAAAGTTGACAAATGAATTTGAATTTATAAACATAAATTTATACCAAAAATAAAATATTAGAATTGGACCAAAATAGGTTGGTCAAGGGAAAATTTTCCCTAGACAAGATCTATTTTGGAATTGACAAAACCTATTTAGAAATTTGAGTTTTCATTAAATAAATAATTTATTTCAAATCCTAATTTTATTTTATTAATTTGAAAATGCAATAAAACGAGAAAATAATTAGCACAATTAGGTCTAATCACATAAGGGGGAGCCAAACATAGTGTGAAATTATCAAGGTTGATAATTTACAATGCTACATTTTTCCCCCACTTTAGTGAGAGTATGAACTTATGATCATTCTCATACTAAAGTAAGGATATGCCAAGACGGTTTATTTTATCAAAACATTAGAGAGGTAGAATAACATTGAATCTAGGGGATGTGATAGCCCCCAGGCTCAAGATCCGACAAAACAACAATGTAAAGACAAAAGGAACACACACACACACATAAGGTGTAATGTAGAAAATTATATATGCTAATCAAACACAAGGAATACACTTTGAAGACATAAAGCATAGACAATGAATACATAAAGCATACATAGTGAAGACACATAGAGAACACATAAAATAAACAAGGTATACATGTAATGTATAAAACACAAATAATAATTAAAAAATGATTAAAATAAGACATAAAAACAACGTTATTACACTAAAAAAGATTCAATTAAATAAGTTAAAGAGACATTAGTATGAAAGTTTATCTAAAATAACAAACATCATCCATCAAAAATAATGTTAGAAATGATGGTGCTCTCATAAGGCTAGCATGTTGTGTTATGCTAGATCACCTATGAGTTACATAGATCCACTAGCTGGAAATTTGTGTTATACTAGGTGTCCATGCAATATGATGGGTCTCACAAGGCTAGAAAGCTGTATTATTCTAGTTTACTCATGAAACACATGGAGCTACTACTAGCAAGTTATGTTATGCTAGGTGTCCATATAAAATACTTGAGTTCATAGGCCAACAAGCTTCATTATACTAGGTCTATCGACTATTTGGAATATAATGCCTTGGGGAGCACATAAAATTTTAACATCATAGGGGTTGAATTTGGTAGCCACACATTAGATGGAAGAGGAGAAGTCTTGTTGAAATGATTATGGGAAGAATTGATTCTTTTAGGATTACGATGATCTTTATTAGATTTTTCCAACACACAAGGGACAAAAGCTAAAGAACCCCCATCACCATCACAGGTTGATAGTGTTTATGAATATGTTGATGTAGAAGGAGTAGAATAGTGAGAAAATGAAACAAAGGATTCCTTAGGTTTAAATTGGGAGATTTTGTACTCTCCCACAAAGGAGGGTGTAAGGGTAAAAGCAGGTAGCTGGGTCCACGAAGAGGGGAAGTTTCAGCAAAAACAAAAAAAAAATGCAAGAAACACGTAAGTGTTTTGGATCAGGTACCCGAGCCTAAATCCAAACCAGTATGTGTTTAGATTCCAGTATGCAACCTAAAACATGTACGTGTCCATAAGGTTTACACATTTTAAAATGCATACAAATTTCACAAAGCTATTTTTTTAAATAAACGACTGTTTGATTCATTTTCATAGTTAATTTGAGCCATGTTCCTGAGGTAGAAGGAAGATCATGTACGCATTTCAAAGGGCCTAATTGAAGCAATTTTTCACTACCACCTTCTCTCGTCAACATAATTAATGATAGCGACCTCCAGGTTGGTTGAATTCTACCATTTTTTTGCTTTATATCTTGCATTTCAATTTTGTAATTGTTATTTAGTTTGTTTTAGTTCAATATTTTATAGTTTTTAAATTGCATTTAAAAAACCAAAATCATCAATGAAACAAAAAATGTTATAGTGTAAATCAAAAACCATAAAAACTAAACCTAAATTAGACACATTTAACTCAGAAATCAAAACCCTAAACCCTAGGTTCCAAAAAACATAGGCCTAAAAATTAAAACCCTTAATCCTAGGACCTAAACCCTAAAACATAAACCTAAAATGCTAAACCCTATAACTTAAACCTAAAACCCTAATATTTTCACCTTTTAGATAGTGCAACTTGAAAGTAAAATCAATACTTTCAACAACCATTTGTGTTTAGAAATGAGATGTTTCTTAACTAGTTCATCAAATCATAGCATAAATTAATGAGGTTTGTCTAATTAGGATTGATCATGTTGCTATGTTACACCATTGCCATACTCAACTATAGTTTAAACATTCTCATTTTTTAGTATGGTTACAAGTTTCAATCTCATTAGGATTGATCATGTTGCTCTTGCTCATTTAGTAATTTCAATTTGGAAATTTCCCTCCTTCCTTGCTTTATTTTGTGTCCTCCTTATTTTTGGTTCTTAACTTTCACTTCACATAATTTTAGAAGTATCCCTCCTTGGAGGTTTATTACATTTTTTATTTGACATAGATATGTTTTCATGTCATCAAATCTCTAAATAATTATATAGTAAAGATCTAATTTCTTCCATTTTAGCAAGATAAATTATGCACACCAATTCACATGTATAAATATGATTTCATTACAACTAAAACATTTAGTGAAGTCTTTGTACTTAAAGAAGCCATTTTCAATATGTGAATAGAGCAAAAGCTCATCTTTGTTTGTTTAATGTATTGCAATTACCACTAGCATATATCCAATAACATATATCTATGTGTCACTTTGAATGTCTTCTATTAATTTTATTCTAATCTTTAGTATGCTTTGAAAACAATGAATGAGATTATAAATTAATGTCAGTGCTAAAATTATTTCTTCTTAAAGTTACTTTGTCCCACTATAGAGAACTTGTGTCTCTTATCATGAAATTTGAAAATTTAGATAAATAAATTTATGTCCTCAGATTTAATTAAATTCTATGTCATACTTGATAAATACATGTATTCAAAATCGATATACCTTAGCTCTATAGATATATACTCTTGTTGAAAAACAACCACACCTATGAGTAAACTTCCCATTTCCCCAAAAGATAAAGCTCTACCCATAAAAGTAGAAGAATATTACTTATTGATAAATTAGTTAATTAATGATAGGCAATATTTATGAGCTCCATTGAGCACCCTCGTCTAACAATAATCCTAATATTTATAATCTAGTATAATTTTTACAAATTAAACTACATGGTTTTCATCATTTACCCATTTTGACACTCATTCTTGAGTTGAATAACTTAAATTAGTGGGGTTTCCTTCTCTTTTTCCACCTTTATATGTAATAGAAGACACTCTAAACAACCCCTAACCTCCTATTAACACCCAATTTGAGAAATCAAAGTTATATATCTATGTGTCTTATTTTTCATTCTTTAGTCCTTTACTTATAGAAATTTGGTTCCTTACCTCATGTTCACAGTCTCTATTTACTAATCTTCTTATTTAATTTTTCCAATAATGATTCAAAGAAGCCGCATTGTTGATATAGTAGCCTTTTGTGAGCTCTCAATTCATGATGTTTTATCCAAATCCTAGTTTATGTTGATGGTGATTTATTTATCAATCTTAAGTATTTACCTTAATCCATGTGGTTTTATTCTATTTGTTCCTAGACTTTCTATCAATATTTGCACATGACTTAAGTATTTATGTTTTCTTTATTCAATGATTGGGCATGGGTATTTTTGTTTCATGCCTTAGCCATATGTAGTTGCATATATGTATATTATGTTTCTTGGTTAAATAGTAAAAAGTAAGAGTAGCTATCTTGAATCTTGTTGTTTTTCCCCTTAGTATTGATCATGTTTTGATTAATGTATATCGTGAAATTTAGATATAGTTTAATTATCAAGTGATAGAGCTAAAAATAATTTTATGGCCTTCTTTTAGGGGATTCACTTAATAAACCAATGACATAGTGCATGCATTCATAGGGTTCTAATAAAACCCCCTAATTTCATTTCTACCCATTAGAGTTATAATTAGAGTACCTCCCTTTTTCACTGAGAGGTATCATATGTACCTATTTTTCTAGTTATGTTATTATATGATCCCTTTAATATTTCCACACTATCAGCTAAGGGAAATTCCCACTTATAGATCTAACTCAATTTTTTTTATAATTTCCATCCCATTTATTAAAGGTTTAACATAAAATACCTAGATGAATTATGACAAATATGTCATCCTCTAGAAAGTTTTGATGTAGAAGCACTTATACAACTCAACATATGAACCCTTTCCATGTGTACAAATATGTAATAGTGCATCCTTAGATATTTTAGGTATCTTAATTATAGTATACATATTGATCTAAATTATAATGGAAATATTTTAGATATACTTGATGATTCTTCTTGGAAGGGTTGCAAAAGTACTAAAAGGTGTTGAATAATTAGTTTTATGTAATGTAGGTAGGATTTTATTAAAATTGTATGACCTTGGTGTGACAGTTATCTCCATTTTTAGTTGCATTAGATTTGGTAGTAACAACAGACCCTTCATATTAACAACCACACACTGGACTCAATTTAATGTGTACACATGCTATGGATTTTTAATGTTATGGATTTTTTATTTTTATAAATTGAATGTGTCTTCAAATGAAATGTATTTTGAATTTGTGCATGTTTAATGTGATCTTCAAATAACTTTCAAATTGTGTGAATTATTTAATTAGTTTGTTGATATATATTTTTTAATTGTTTAACATGCAGTTGCCATTTCATTGTTTACATAGATCCTGAATTCAACATAGAGGATTTTATACCTAATGCACAACTTGAAGATTGCATACATCCAGATCTGCCACCACAAAAAAACCCCACGCCTCCACACTCTTCACCTCATAACCTCCCACCCCATGTAGTAGATAAAGTTCAGTTAAGAGAGAGCATTAGAGAAAACCTTAATGGGATTCAGGGAAATATAGATCTGATAAACAATGAGCCTAGAATCCCCCTCCATCTCACATGGTTTTTGATGAGGGACAAACCACCTAAAACCCACAAAATCACAACTATAGATACCAACACAGAAGATGTGAGACATAAAAATGATTCACTTTCAATTATTTTTAGAAAATGAAATTAAAGATTCAAAGATTACATTCTACAACCTCATGGGCTTGATTTATTACAACAAAAACAACTCTGAAAAGAAAATCTGCTATTTGGAGCCACAACCTACACTATTAGGGCCACCTTCTACAACCCCACTTAACCCTTTTTATTTTCCCCAATAATCGCCAAAGAATGTTCTAGAAAGTTCAAATTTCCCCTTTTTGTTTTGGTACCAAAAGTCCCATCATTTGATTTTTGGCTTAGGAAGAAATTTTTATGAAATTCACTTTTTAGGTATAAATTTTGATCTGAGAGTTTGATTTTCTATTATTGCATATTTTTGGAAAACTCTCAATGAGCTCTACAATGTGTGAGCCCACCATAGGTCATTTTAGCCACCTTTTGAGCTGTTTTGGGGCCTCTAAAGTTTTATATCTGAATTTGAAGTTGTATCGGAGAAATTTCTTGAGACAAAAACTTTAATTTCTACCAAATCATGCAGGGTATTGAGGTGATTCTTTCGCGACTAGAAATGTTTTTTAGCTCTGCTCCTTACGGTAAATTTTCATGTCCATACAAGCCCATTTAGGTTGAATTACTAAAAAGAGTAAGTGCCCATTTTTTGCTATTTTTTATGCCTGGTAGTCTTATACCCCCTAAGTGCCATCATGGGACTCAAAACAACTAAATAAAATAAAGAAAACATTTTTTTTGGGTGATGCAAGATTTCCCTACACTGTTGGATGCTCCTGCATTAGACACCCAAGGTAATTTGAAAAGTGACCCTGTCACTTCTTAGGAGTTAGAGGGTAACCAAGATGGTTAGCCTTAGCCTCAGTTAACCATGATGAATCTTCAATAGTCCTTCCTCTCCATTTCACCAAGTACTCTACATATTGCCTTTTTCTTTTGCTTCTACCCACATGACTATCCAAGATTTCTTCTATCTCTTCCTTCTCTGAAGTAGGTGCTAGAATTTTCCACTATTCTTTTATCGGCTCCTCCTCTATATGACCTTCATGATACTCTATCAAATCACCAATGTTGAACATAGGAGAAATGTTTATTCCATTAGGAAACTTTACCTCATAAGAATTTCCTGAATCATGCTTCTTCAAGATCTTGCATGGTCCAAACTTCATCATCTTTAACTTGTTGTATGTACCAATTGAAAACCTTTCCATTCACAAATTAACCATGAATACATCTCCTACCTGGAACTCCTTTTACCTCATTTTCTGATCTACTTGAGCCTTATATTGTGAGTTCATCTTATTGATATGTTTCTTCACCTCTTCATGCAAATTCTTCAGGTGCTCAGCAAAAGCTTCAGCCTTAGAACTACTCTTCTTAAATCTCCTTGGGCTTATCTCCAACTAAGCATCTTAGTAGGTTGCTCAAAATCCTATTCACCACTTCTATTTGTCCATTAGTTTGTGGATGGTGTGTAGAACTTAACTTCAAATATGTCTTCAACTTCTTCCATAATGTCCTCTAGAAATAACCAACAAATTTGGTATCTTTGTTTGAAACAATACTCTTTGGTAGACCATGTAGTCTCACCACCTCTTTAAAAAACAACTCTGCAACATGAACAACATCACTAGTCTTATGACATAGAATGAAATGTGCCATCTTCAAAAATCTATCCACCACCACAAATTGGAATCATGCCCTCTCTGTGTCCTTGGCAAGCCAAGAACAAAATCCATGCTAATATCCCCCATGGCCTCTGAGGTATAGGTAATGGCTGATACAATCCAATATTCTGACTTGTTCCTTTTTTCATCTAACACACTTTGCAACTTTGTGCAAACTTCTTCACATCTTGTTGTAATTGTGGCCAAGGAAATAATTCTCATTGACAAGAGCAATGGCCTTATCTCGACCAAAATGTACAACCAATCCTCCATTATGATTCTCCTTGATTAGATTCTCTCTCATAGAACTCCTTGGAATGCACAATTGGATTCCTCTAAACAACATCCCATCTTGGATTAAAAAATCCAACCATCTTGTCCTATCCAATGTAATAGGTTCCAAACAAGCTTTCCAAGCTTCTAGAAAGTCTGGATCTTCAGGATACAAAATCTTGAGTTCATTGAACCCAAAAATCTCTATATTCATTTCTATCAACAAATTTTTCCTTCTACTCAAGGCATCTACAATCCTATTTGACCTTCCACTCCTGTGATTCAAAACACAAGTATAACTATGCAAAAACTCAACCCATTTTAAGTGCTTTTGATTCAACTTTCCTTGACTATTGAGATACTACAAAGCCTAATGATTAGTATATAAAACAAATTCTTTTGGCAACAAATAGTGTCTCCATTTCTTCAAAGCCTGAACTATAGCATAAAACTCTTAATCATAGACAAAATATTTCTTCTTAGCATCATTTAAGGGTATGTGCAGGATCATGGTGGGCCAAAAAGTGGCAATGAGGAAAAAAACACGTCTTTCATCGACCCAAAAATGCAAAAATACCATGTTGACTTTTCTTAGGCTCGGGTGTCAGTACACACCACCATAACAAACACCAAACCTAGTTTTCCAAATCGGATATCCGATTTGTAAAAAGCATATATATACAAACTTTGTCGCTTTTTAAAAGTCATTTCATAGTTAACAACCCGCGGGCGCATAGTGAGTTGATTCTTCACGTAACAGATATCCGATTTGGCCAAAATTCGATTTGAAAAGCTAAGATTTTTTATTTTTATTTGCTTTGATTCAATTTTGAATTAGATTTGGATAATTTCAAATAGTTTTTTGTGGATTTTTTTTCAAAATAGGGTTTTTGATTGAATTTTTATGAAAAAATTGAGTTTAGAATGGATTTTGATAAAAAAATGAATGTTTTTGTGGATTTTTTTTCACAATAGGGTTTTTGATTGAAATTTTACAAAAAAAATGAATTTAGAATGGATTTTGATATAAAAAATGAATGTTTTTGTGGATTTTTTTTCAAAATAGGGTTTTTGATTGAATTTTTATGAAACAATTGAGTTTAGAATGGATTTTGATAAAAAAATGAATGTTTTTATGGATTTTGATTTAAAAATAGTGTTTCTTATGTATTTGTATTAAAAATTAGAGAATTTTATTGATTTTTGTTAAAAAGTAGGGTTTTTTTTTGGATTTTTTTTAAAACTAGTGTATTTTTATAATACTTTCATTTATATTGTCTAATTTTAATTAGATTAATTATTTTTTTAACTTTAATCAGGCATTATGGCTGCTGAGAATGAGAATTCACAAATTCCACTAGTTGAGAATGAAAATCCACTAGCTGAGAATCAAAATGCAGAAATGCCAAATGCTCCACCACCTCCGCAGCCATCAATTGAAGACTTAATTCATGAAAAATTGGAGCAATTGAGGGGAATTTGTGATGTTTATAAGAAAATACCTTGATTATCCCGTATGTCAACCACATTGACAGGAATAATTACAAATGTAGAAACCCTCTCCACCCAACATAATGCCTTTCATTCGTGGCGAGAAACCATAAGGGAATATTATGCATGTGGATTGTCTTATGATGATGTGAAAGATCTCCAAATAACAAAAGCCCAAATAGCCTCTTTATTTATTAACTCCAGTACTGGTTTGCTAGTTAATGTTAACAAACCAAAACTTTCTATAAAATGGTGCACGCATAGGGGCATAGTAGATAACTTTTGGGATCATTGGTGTATGATTTTTGATAAACCACCCAACAATAATCTTGATGTACCTTTTTACTTTATTAAAAAATTATATGCTGAGTTTTTGTTAGGGCATCATGTCAATTACTTTGACATTAAACCCTTCCAGGGCATTGGTGGAGGTATGCCCTAGGATAGGCCAGGGGCAGCTAGAGTAGTCAGGCGCCCACATGTTCCCCATCCTCCCCTTCCTCTGCCACCTCCAGTACAACATCCAGATATTACAGAGGATGCAACCACACAAACTATCCAGGCCATTCACTCTTTGAGTGGTCTTTTGGTTTCCCATGCTTCTTCAGTAGCTCATCCACAGTTTAGTGATCTTGGCAATGGATCTAGTGCTACTGCATCATCCTCCTCAGGTCCACATATTTGTGTGACACATATTTGCAATACGTGCCAGAAAATATTCTTGGGTCCTATTGTACAGCCCCCTGAGCATCCATTAGACACTTCTGATTATGACATCCAAGATGTGGAGATTATAGCAAATCACATGTAGGGGAGTGGAGCATACTCTACAGAGTCCTCTCCTGCTAGAGAGGTGGACATTGGAGTAGTTACATAGGTAAAATTTAAGGTGTAAATTCATAACTTGCATTTTTAAAAAAATGAATATTAATAAGAGACAGTATCAAGTACTAATATTTATTTACATGGTCTATTTAACAGTTAATGTATGAGGAGGAGCTCACATGGGTGACTGATAGCACCCTTAGGGCCATTTCATTTGGCCTCGAGACGTGCATAGTATGTATTTTTGCATGCACTCATTTACATTTTTTATTGTATACTTGCTTGTCATTTGAATTGTCATTAATGAAATTATATATTAACATATATGTTTATCTTATTCTTTGCTTGTAGGAAGCACCTAGTGTGAGCAAGGTGCGATGCTCTCCAAACTATGGAGGCATAATGTTAGATAAGGGAAAGGTAATTGAACTCAAATTTGATTGAATTAAGATTTATAAGATCTTTTATTGATTATGCATACATTGACATAGATTCATAGTTTCATATGTACTTGTCATTTTTATGTACATGTGGTTGTGAGCTATACATCATTGTTGATAAGTGCCACAACACCTGAAGGAGGAGGTGTTGAAACACCTGAAGGAGGAGGTGTTGAAACACCTAAAGGAGATACATAAAAAGATCAGCCTAAAGAGGTATGTGTTTATTTTATTTTGTGCTTGGTAAATATGTTCTTATTACCGACAATTCTATGCCAACTTGGATTAATTTCATGTTTTTGTTCACATATATAGATTGACGTTACAAAAGTTGGTTTGGTTAGTTCTTTGAGAGGGGTATATTCTAGGACTCCTGACCCTTTGAAGAGATGTATATTTCAGGTAATCAAGATTTCAATTTTAGAGTTCAATTATAATTCAATGTGTATTGATTTTTATGTTAATTATTCAATTTTAAATTATATAGTATAACTAAACTCAATTGTGGTTTGACTTTTTCTTGTGCAGCTACCTTCAGAGCCAACAAGTGCTTCAAAGAGGCTCCATTTTGATGATCCACTAGTAGTTTAGGATGAGATAGACATTTTGGCATGTAAATTTTGAATAGATACTGAGATGGCATATGCCATATATTGTAAAGCTTTGTTTGAGTTGGCGTTGATGCCATTTTTGTATATGAACATACACTTGATTATTGGATAATTTGATATATATAGAAGTTGACAATCAAAATTTAATTTCCTCCTCATGTGCATGATTAAACTCTTTGAAAATTTAATCAAGTGAGCAATGGTTAAATATCAATGTACAATAGCATAAAAAGAATGGTTAAATATTATGTTGTTTATATTCATATTGCTGATTACATTGCATTGCACATCTTTCAAACTCAAAGCATTACTTCACATTGCATAAGTAACAACTAGATGCTGATAGATGAAAAAAATTCAATAACAATATAGTTTTTACAAAGTCAACCTAAGAAGTTATGCAATTACTTCACATTACATAACTAATAACTAGGAGCAACTATCAATTGCATTAGCTTCTCATGGAATTCTATGAGACCACATTTCTTTGAGGAAACTTGGCACAAAACTCACAAAAAATGAAAAGAAAGCACTCAAACAAACTTTAAAGGGGTCTCGGGCCTGCTGCCCCCTCATTCCACACGCTATGCAGCCATTTACTTGCAGTGTAGGGGCCGAATAATGGAGAGAACATGTAAAAATTATATATATATATATATATATATATATATATATATATATATATATATATATATATATATATATATATATAGCCTTGAAGCATGAATTACAATTAGAATATCACATAACATCATATAAACAAAAAAACCACTATAAACTTGAATGTCATTTAAAACATGCATGATAAATATTCATCGTTGAAACTTGAATTGTGGTAGCTTGATATACAGCTCAATTGATGCAAGGTTCAATTGTCAACCAACCGACTAGAGTTACGCATTCTTCAAAAATCATAAGAAGTCACCACATATTTTGTCTCTTGTCTTCCATGGTCTTAGTTCAATGATGCTGAACAATTTTAGAAAAAAGAAAGTTGTGTCATGGTCAGCATTGATTCCAACAAGCAAAAATGAAAGCTCAGCCTCTTGGAATGAAAATTATTGTTTGCAAAACAAATGAATAAGAATGAGGTAGTTAAGGTGTTTGAAGTTATTTAGAGGTCACTTTTAGGGTGCAAGGCTTAAAAGTTCATTTTAAATGCACTCAAACAAAATTTAAAGGGATCTTAGGCCTGCTGCCCCCTCATTCCACACACTATGCAGCAATTTACTTGCGGTGTAGGGGCCGAACAATGGAGAAAACATGTAAAAATAATATATATATAGATGTGCAACCTAGAAGCATGAATTACGATTATAATATCACATAAAATCTATAAACAAAAAAGCCACCATAAACTTGAATGTCATTTAAAACATGCATGATAAATATTCTTCGTTGAAACTTGAATTGTGGTAGCCTGATATACAAAGTCTATTGATATCCGATTTAAATTTGTATGATATTGAAAAAATAAGACAACTGAGTAGAGTTATCAACATTCTTCAAAAATATAAGAATTCTTTTAGTACACTCAAGAGTTATCAGATGTCTTCTTGCAGTCTCAAAAGTTATTTTGTATCATTGTTACATTGGTCTTGAGAGTGGTAGCTTAATAGAGGTCCACAATACAAAACCTGGTTTACCTGTGAAGTGTAATAGTGGCATAGGAAGATTTTTCTTTGAAAGCAAAAATGAAAGCTCAGCCTCTTGGAATGAAAATGCTTGTTTGCAAAACAAATAAATAAGAATGAGGTAGTTAAGGTGTTTGAAGTGATTTAGAGGTCGCTTTTAGGGTAGTTAAGGTGTTTGAAGTGATCTAGAGGTCGCTGTTAGAGAAGAGAGATGTTGAAGAGTACATTAAGTCAGTGAGAACCAAAGTGTAATGTGTTTTAGTTTGTGGTACTCCTTTGTTTCTTTGCAGATGTGTGATAAATTCTTAGTTCAATGATGTTGAACAATTTTTGAAAAAAGAAATTTGTGTCACTGTCTGCATTCAATCAAACAAGCAAAAATGAAAGCTCAACCTCTTGGAATGAAAATGCTTTTTTGCAAAATAAATGAATAAGAATGAGGTAGTTAAGGTGTTTAAAGTTATTTAGAGGTCACTTTTAGGGTGGAAGGCTTAAAACTCCATTTTAAATGCACAAAAAAGAATGAAATTACTTCAAACCAAGTTTGTGAAGAAGTTAACTATGTTGCCCACTAGTTTCCCTTAAGAGTCCAAAGTGCTAAAAGGAAACAATATTTGAAGGGATATTTCTTAGAGACTGTGATGCTTACAGACTCTCCATCTGATGCTATGGGATCGTGTTGGGACCATCTACAAAAACCTCTCTCGGTTTTTGCTATTTTAGAGGCATTTTCCTATGGTGATGACTATTTAGTGGAGGGAAAAGTTGCCAGATGCAAGCAATGCAAAGTTGCAAAGTGGTGCAACTTTCATTCCACAACTTGTACGACCAAACAGACTATTCCAACACGTCTATATGGGTACGTTTATGCTAGAGATGGTCCTCTCTTGCACCCAAATACACTGAATCACTCCGAGCTACATTGGACTGGCGATTTCCCTTAAGAGTCCAAAGTACTAAAAGGCAACAATCTTTGAAGGTCTATTTATTGAAGACCGTGATGCTTATAGACTCTTCGTCCAAGGGTATGGGATTGTTTTGGGACCATCTACAAAAACCTCTCTTGGTTTTTTCTCTCTCAAAGGCGTTTTCCTATGGTGATGACTTTTCAGTGGAGGGAAAAGTTGCCAGATGCAAGCAGTGTAAAGTTGCAAAGTGGTGCAACTTTCATTTCGCAACTCGTACAACCAAACAGACTGTTCCAACACGTCTGGATGGGTATGTTTACACTAGGGATGGTCCTCTCTTGTACCCAAATACGTCAAATCACTTTGAGCTACATTGGACTGACGATTTCGCTTAAGACTTAAAAGTGCTAAAAGGAAACAATATTTGAAGGTCTATTTCTCGGAGACCGTGATGCTTACAGACTCTCTATCTAAGGCCATGGTATTGTGTTGGGATCATCTACAAAAACCTCTCTTGGTTTTTTCTATCTTGAAGGCATTTTCCTGTGGTGATGACTTTTTAGTGGAGGGAAAAGTTGCCAGATGCAAGCAATGTAAAGTTGCAAAGTGGTGCAAATTTCTTTCCGCAACTCGTACGACCAAACAGATTGTTCCAACACATTCGGATGGGTACGTTTATGCTAGGGATGGTCCTCTCTTACACCCAAATATGCCGAATCACTCTGAGCTACATTGGACCGATGATTTCCCTTAAGAGTCCAAAGTGCTAAAAGGCAACAATCTTTGAAGGTCTATTTCTCAGAGACTGTGATGCTTACAGACTCTTTGTCCAAGGCTATGGGATCGTGTTGAGACCATCTACAAAAAACTGAAACGGTTTTTGTTATCTTGGAGGTGTTTTCTTGTGGTGGTGACTTTTCAGTGCAGGGAAAAGTTGCCAGATGCAACCAGTGTAAAGTTACAAAGTGGTGCAACTTTCATTCCACAACTCGTACGAGCAAATGAACTGTTCCAACATGTTCGGATGGGTGTTTTATGCTAGGGATGGTCCTCTCTTGCACCCAAATACGCCGAATCACTCCAAGCTACATTGGACCGATGATTTCCTTAAGAGTCCAAAGTGCTAAAAGGAAACAATCTTTGAAGGGCTATTTGTAGGGCCATTGAGTTGCTACGGAGACTTTCTGCGTTTGAGGCTATGGGATGTAAGACCTTCTCGAAAAACCTCTCAAGTTTTTCTATCTTGAAGGTGTTTGTGGTGATGACTTTTTAGTGGAGGAAAAAGTTGCCAGATGCAAGTAGTGTAAAGTTGAAAAGTGGTACCTTTCATTCCGCCTTTCGATACGACCAAGCAATTGTTCCAACGTTTGGATGAATTACTGGTTATGCTAAGTGGTCCTATCTTGCACCCAAATATGCTGAATCACTCCAAGCTATGTTGGACCGGCAATTTCCCTTAAGAGTCCAAAGTGCTAAAAGACAACAATCTTTGAAGGGCTATTTCTCGGAGACCGTGATGCTTACAGACTCTCCGTCTAAGGTTATGGGATCGTGTTGGGACCTTTTACAAAAAAATCTCTCAATTTTTGCTATCTCAAAGGTGTTTTCCTGTGGTGATGACTTTTCAATGGAGGGAAAAGTTGCTAGATGCAAGCAGTGTAAAGTTGCAAAGTGGTGCAACTTTCATTTTGCAACTCGTACGACCAAACAGACTGTTCCAACACGTCCGTATGGGTACGTTTATGCTAGGGATGGTCATCTCTTACATCCAAATATGCCGAATCACTCCAAGCTATGTTGGACCGATGATTTCCCTTAAGAGTCAAAAGTGCTAAAAGGCAGCAATCTTTGAAGGGCTATTTCTCGGAGACCGTGATGCTTACAGACTTTTTGTCCAAGGCTATGGGATCGTGTTGGGACCTTCTACAAAAAACTCTCTTGATTTTTGTTATCTCGAAGGCATTTTCCTGTGGTGATGAATTTTCAGTGGAGGGAAAAGTTGCCAGATGCAAGCAGTGTAAAGTTGTAAAGTGGTGCAACTTTCATTCCGCAACTCATACAACCAAACAGACTATTCCAACATGTCTGTATGGGTACGTTTACGCTAGGGATGGTCAGATCTTGCACTCAAATATTCTGAATCACTCCGAGCTACATTGGATCGAGTGAAATTAGGTGAAAAATTGATGCAGACACAAGGGCACAATCACAAACTCTTTGCAACATGCCTATTTGAGGCATCTAACAAGATTATTCTGACCTCTTTGGACAGTCCAAAACTCCCTTAAAACTTGACAAACAACTAAATACACATTTCCCTCTTTAACCCCCTTAAACCCTTGTAATAGTGAGAAACTAGTTTTTGTCCAATTACTCCACAATTTTCCAAAACACTAGATGAAAACATGACTGATTCAAACACCCATATCCAAGTTACACAACATATATGAGAACCAACATAGACTCTTTTGGACCAGCGTTGACTTCCTATACATTCACCCTTGAATAGGCTACTCAATTAGCCCAAAAATGCAAAGCAACATACCTTCAAACACCACACAAACCCCTAAAAAATTGGGGCAGCAAATAAAATGCCAAGAAAACAAAGATTCTTCAATTGGATTCCATTTGTATGGACCTGTAACCGTAAAATAAAAAAAACCCTTATTTTTAGTGTAATTCTTGAGGGTTTATTGGATGTAGCACTTCCACAACCTTTCAGAATCTTCTGCCACCTTAGACACCTTTATTTAGGCCCCAATATGCTTAGAAAACAAAGAAACTTTTGGTATCTCAGATATTTTTGCAAACCCTAGGGTAAAAACTCTATTTTCAAGTGAAAAAAACCACCATTTTTAGACCTTTAACTCTTCATTTTATTTCAAAACCTAGTTCTCCACACCTTCCACTCTTGAAATAACGTCAAGACATGTAATAACATTTCTACATAATTTTTTTATACAAAAATGCTTGAATAGCTTGTGCATGGCCGAGAAAACACAAAGCAGCTTGATGGAAATATAGGCGAATTGAAACTTTATTGATTCAAAGAAAAAACTCTCCCTTCAACCAAACTTTGTCTCAAAACCATGAAGGCCTTAAAATTACATTACTATGCCTTGAGATCAACTTGTGTCTATTTAACCACCAATATTAAATAACTTTTGAAACCTTAATGACCGTTGAAGGCAAAAATACAAACATTTTTCACATTAATATGACTCATAATGAAATGTTGCACTTTTCCACTTCTAACTTTACAAAGACCTCACTTAATGGCTTGAAATAGCATCATTACATGTTCAAAA
>VDFB02073602.1:192268-203013 GCA_007258455.2 Sequoia sempervirens
AATTATTTCCTTAGCCACGATTACAACAAGATGTGAAGAAGTTTGCACAAAGTTGCAAAGTGTGTTAGATGAAAAAAGGAACAAGTCAGAATACTAGATTGTATTAGCCATTACCTATACCTGAGAGGCCATGGGGGATATTAGCATGGATTTTGTTCTTGGATTGCCAAGGACACAGAGAGGGCATGATTCCAATTTGCGGTGGTGGATAAATTTTTGAAGATGGCACATTTCATTATGTGTCATAAGACCAGTGATGTTGTTCATGTTGCAGAGTTGTTTTTTAAATAGGTGGTGAGACTACATGGTCTACCAAAGAGTATTGTTTCAGACAAAGATACCAAATTTGTTGGTTATTTCTGGAGGACATTATGGAAGAAGTTGAAGACATATTTGAAGTTCAATTCTACACACCATCCACAAACTAATGGACAAATAGAAGTGGTGAATAGGATTTTGGGAAACCTACTAAGATGCTTAGCTGGAGATAAGCCCAAGGACATATAAGAAGAGTGTTCTCATAGCTGAAGATTTTGCTAAGCACCTAAAGAATTTGCATGAAGAGGTGAAAAAATATATCAATAAGATGAACTCACAATATAAGGCTAGGGTAGATCAGAAAATGAGGTATAAGGAGTTCCAGGTAGGAGATGTATTCATGGTTAATTTGTGAATGGAAAGGTTTTCAATTGGTACATACAACAAGTTAAAGATGATGAAGTTTGGACCATGCAAGATCTTGAAGAAGCATGATTCAGGAAATTCTTATGAGGTAGAGTTTCCTAATGGAATAAACATTTCTCCTATGTTCAACATTGGTGATTTGATAGAGTATCATGAAGGTCATATAGAGGAGAAGCCGATAAAAGAATAGTGGAAAATTCTAGCACCTACTTCAGAGAAGGAAGAGATAGAAGAAATCTTGGATAGTCATGTGGGTAGAAGCAAAAGAAAAAGGCAATATGTAGAGTACTTGGTGAAATGGAGAGGAAGGACTATTGAAGATTCATCATGGTTATCTAAGGGTAAGGCTAACCATCTTGGTTACCCTCTAACTCCTAAGAAGTGACAGGGTCACTTTTCAAATTACCTTGGGTGTCTAATGCAAGAGCATCCAACAGTGTAGGGAAATCTTGCATCACCCAAAAAAAATGTTTTCTTTCTTTTATTTAGTTGTTTTGAGTCCCATGATGGCACTTAGGGGGTATAAGACTACCAGGCATAAAAAATAGCAAAAAATGGGCACTTACTATTTTTAGTAATTCAACCTAAATGGGCTTGTATGGACATGAAAATTTACTGTAAGGAGCAAAGCTAAAAAACATTTCTAGTCGCGAAAGAATCACCTCAATACCCTACATGACTTGGCAGAAATTAAAGTCTTTGTCTCGAGAAATTTCTCCAATACAACTTCAAATTCAGATATAAAACTTTAGAGGCCCCAAAACAGCTCAAAAGGTGGCTAAACTGACCTATGGTGGGCTCACACATTGTAGAGCTCATCGAGAGTTTTCCAAAAAATATGCAATAATAGAAAATCAAACTCTCAGATCAAAATTTATACCTAAAAAGTAAATTTCATAAAAATTTCTTCCTAAGCCAAAAATCAAATGATGGGACTTTTGGTGCCAAAACAAAAAGGGGAAATTTGAACTTTCTAGAACATTCTTTGGCGGTTATTGGGGAAAATAAAAAGGGTTAAGTGGGGTTGTAGAAGGTGGCCCTAATAGTGCAGGTTGTGGCTCCAAATAGTAGATTTTCTTTTCAGAGTTGTTTTTGTTGTAATAAATCAAGCCCATGAGGTTGTAGAATGTAATCTTTGAATCTTTAATTTCATTTTCTAAAAATAATTGAAAGTGAATCATTTTTATGTCTCACATCTTCTGTGTTGGTATCTATAGTTGTGATTTTGTGGGTTTTAGGTGGTTTGTCCCTCATCAAAAACCATGTGAGATGGAGGGGGATTCTAGGCTCATTGTTTATCAGATCTATATTTCCCTGAATCCCATTAAGGTTTTCTCTAATGCTCTCTCTTAACTGAACTTTATCTACTACATGGGGTGGGAGGTTATGAGGTGAAGAGTGTGGAGGTGTGGGGTTTTGTTGTGGTGGCGGATCTAGATGTATGCAATCTTCAAGTTGTGCATTAGGTATAAAATCCTCTATGTTGAATTCAGGATCTATGTAAACAATGAAATGGCAACTGCATGTTAAACAATTAAAAATATATATATCAACAAACTAATTAAATAATTCACACAATTTGAAAGTTATTTGAAGATCACATTAAACATGCACAAATTCAAAATACATTTCATTTGAAGACACATTCAATTTATAACAATAAAAAATCCATAACATTAAAAATCCATAGCATGTGTACACATTAAATTGAGTCCAGTGTGTGGTTGTTAATATGAAGGGTCTGTTGTTACTACCAAATCTAATGCAACTAAAAATGGAGATAATTGTCACACCAAGGTCATACAATTTTAATAAAATCCTACCTACATTACATAAAACTAATTATTCAACACCTTTTAGTACTTTTGCAACCCTTCCAAGAAGAATCATCAAGTATATCTAAAATATTTCCACTATAATTTAGATCAATATGTATACTATAATTAAGATACCTAAAATATCCAAGGATGCACTATTACATCTTTGTACACATGGAAAGGGTTCATATGTTGAGTTGTATAAGTGCTTCTACATCAAAACTTTCTAGAGGATGACATATTTGTCATAATTCATCTAGGTATTTTATGTTAAACCTTTAATAAATGGGATGGAAATTATAAAAAAAATTGAGTTAGATCTATAAGTGGGAATTTCCCTTAGCTGATAGTGTGGAAATATTAAAGGGATCATATAAGAACATAACTAGAAAAATAGGTACATATGATACCTCTCAGTGAAAAAGGGAGGTACTCTAATTATAACTCTAATGGGTAGAAATGAAATTAGGGGGTTTTATTAGAACCCTATGAATGCATGCACTATGTCATTGGTTTATTAAGTGAATCCCCTAAAAGAAGGCCATAAAATTATTTTTAGCTCTATCACTTGATAATTAAACTATATCTAAATTTCACGATATACATTAATCAAAACATGATCAATACTAAGGGGAAAAACAACAAGATTCAAGATAGCTACTCTTACTTTTTACTATTTAACAAAGAAACATAATATACATATATGCAACTACATATGGCTAAGGCATGAAACAAAAATACCCATGCCCAATCATTGAATAAAGAAAACATAAATACTTAAGTCATGTGCAAATATTGATAGAAAGTCTAGGAACAAATAGAATAAAACCACATGGATTAAGGTAAATACTTAAGATTGATAAATAAATCACCATCAACATAAACTAGGATTTGGATAAAACATCATGAATTGAGAGCTCACAAAAGGCTACTATATCAACAATGCGGCTTCTTTGAATCATTATTGGAAAAATTAAATAAGAAGATTAGTAAATAGAGACTGTGAACATGAGGTAAGGAACCAAATTTCTATAAGTAAAGGACTAAAGAATGAAAAATAAGACACATAGATATATAACTTTGATTTCTCAAATTGGGTGTTAATAGGAGGTTAGGGGTTGTTTAGAGTGTCTTCTATTACATATAAAGGTGGAAAAAGAGAAGGAAACCCCACTAATTTAAGTTATTCAACTCAAGAATGAGTGTCAAAATGGGTAAATGATGAAAACCATGTAGTTTAATTTGTAAAAATTATACTAGATTATAAATATTAGGATTATTGTTAGATGAGGGTGCTCAATGGAGCTCATAAATATTGCCTATCATTAATTAACTAGTTTATCAATAAGTAATATTCTTCTACTTTTATGGGTAGAGCTTTATCTTTTGGGGAAATGGGAAGTTTACTCATAGGTGTGGTTGTTTTTCAACAAGAGTATATATCTATAGAGCTAAGGTATATCGATTTTGAATACATGTATTTATCAAGTATGACATAGAATTTAATTAAATCTGAGGACATAAATTTATTTATCTAAATTTTCAAATTTCATGATAAGAGACACAAGTTCTCTATAGTGGGACAAAGTAACTTTAAGAAGAAATAATTTTAGCACTGACATTAATTTATAATCTCATTCATTGTTTTTTAACATAAAAAGAGGGTAAAAATTTATTAAACACAAGAAAATTACAGAGCAAAGTCATTACAAAGCCTTATCCAGCTCCACCAAATGGTCCAATTGTTGAGACAAATCAGGGGGTAATTGACCTCGATCAACCAAATTCCAATCATGAAAATGATCAGAAGCCCATTTAGCCAACCAATCAGCAACACCATTCCACTCCCTAGGAATATGAGTGAAATTAACAAACTCAAGAGAAACACAAAGATTGAGAATTTGTTCAATAATCAAAGCCAGGTGCCAACTGACATCATCTAACTTCCGCCTGTTCAACAAGTTCACCACAACCCGGAGAGCCGGATTCACATATAATCCATACTAATTCCCCAACTAGCCAATGTACCCATGAAAATCAGCCTTCCATAAGATTATTAGTATTGAAGACCCCGGAGTAAATAGAGGAAACAATTGAACATACCTTAACTTTATCCCTAATTCAACACCGCAAAGCATTAATTCGTGGTTTCCGGCTGCTGCTAAATAGTCATCCTGCGGTTAATTTTTAGGGTGCCTTGAGGAGGAGGAGACCATCTTCCCACCCTATTCACCTTCGGAGTTGGATGCCTACACCTGTTGCGCATAAGCTGCCGATGCGGAGGAGGAAGATGAAGGTGGTTGAAACAACCAACATCAGAAGGAGCAGCTGGAACAGTCAGATCACACTTAGCTGCGATCGTTTCTCCCACAAAATGCAAAATTTTCCACCACAAGCGAGGGGCTCCCATCAGCACATCCTGAAAAATCCGCCGATTCCTCTCCAACCAAAGATTCCAAATAATGAGAGAAGGGCCAGTCGCCCAAGCAGCTTGAAGAAAGGGAGTGGAAACAGGGGCCCTACTCCCCCGATCCACAAACTCAGCCAAAGAGGAAACATGCATACAAGGCACATTCCACACCTGCCACCAACGATGCCAAATCTCTCGAGCATAGGAACATTGGAAGAAGAGATGAGAAGCACACTCCTCAGCCTCACGATACAACACACAAAAAGAGGGACCCTGGAAACCCCGCTTGCATAAATTATCCCAAGTAAGACATTGGTTTTGAGCCACTAACCACATGAAGAAATCGAGGGGCTAAGACAACTTATTATACTCAAACATTATTACTCTTTTGAACAAGGAACCTCTCTCTCCTCAGAGTCTCCAAACAATTGACTTAACCGGGCTTATATAGCCGTAAGGAGACACAAGAGAAAGTACTTCCCTGTGACTTCTATCGAGCCATCCTAAGCTAAAACATCAGTCCTCTTTAATGAATTGCAAGCCCGGGATTCAAAAAGTTGAGTAAGCTCCCACCTATCCCCCTGTAGAGAGCCTCCTGTGGAGGCTACACTCAAGGGTGCTTTTCCAACGAAAGAGAGATGACATGGGTTTTCACACTCAAGACAGCTAGCTTCCTCTCTTGTAATGCTCAACGGTGTCCCAACTAGCAGCAGTAAAAACATCACAGAGGGATTGAAGATGAGGAAAAGCAGAAAGAATAGGTGGGTGACCATCCCAAGAATCCCACCAAAATAGAGCCTGTGACCCCGAGTGATAGATCCAAAAAAGTGCCCGCTTAATCAACTGAGCTCCCACTTTCAGAGTAGACCAAATCATAGACCCACTCCCCTCCAGAGGATAGCGAGGAACCTCATAAGAAGCAACTCCATGAAGATACTTATAGTTAAGAACACGGGCCCACAACTGGTGTTGATTAGTACACCAGTGCCAATAAAGCTTCGCCGCAAGAACTTGCCCATTCAAAATAGAAGAGCATAAACCAAGACCACCCTCCTACTTTGGTCTACACACAGAATCCCATTTAACAAGGCTCCATTTAGAAGTCATAAAGTTACCACTCCAAAGGAATTTTTGAGAAAGAGCATCAAATTCCTAAGGAAATACATAAGGGCCGATTGGACAAAACACCTGTAGATGGGAAGGGCGTGGATAACAGACTGAAGGAGGGTAACTCTAGCAGCAGTAGACAACCACCTATGAGTCCAATGTGTTATCTTCTTCCTCAACTTGTCAAGCAGCAACTGCCAAGAAGATCTGGGTTGACGCCCAACGGCAAGAGGGATCCCCAGATAGACAAAGGGGAGAGATCCAATTTGAAACCTCAGAATAGCAGCAATCCTCCTCTGGATGGCCAAAGGAGTATTAAAGAAAAAGATAGAACACTTCTGCTCATTAACTTTCTGACCCAAGGCAGCAAGGTAGATGTCCAAAGCTTTCCTAAAGGAATCAGCTTCACGAACGCGCTAGCCCTACAAGAGAGGTGTCATCCACAAACTGGAGGTGAGAAAGAGTAGGCAGACCCATCCCCCACTGCCAACCATGAATCCCACCCTGAGAGACCCGAGATTTAAGAAAGCGCCCAAGCCCTTCAGCCATAATAATAAAGAGATAGGGAGAAAGAGGATCCCCCTGACGAAGACCCCTGGAAGCACCAAAAAGCTCAGAAGGTTCCCATTCACAATAACTGAGAAGGAAGAGGAAGTCACACAACTCATAGTCCAACTGACCCAGTCAGAAGAAAACCCAAAGGCCAACAAAATCTTCTGAAGGAAACTCCATTTAACTCTATCATAAGCTTTAGCCATATCTAGCTTGATGAACATAGATCTTTCCTTAGAGATTGCCATGGAATGAATGACCTTCGAGGCGATCACCACCCCATCAAGAATCTGACGACCAGCCACAAAACCCCCTTGTTCCTCAGAGATAACAACAGGCAAGCAAGATTTAAGCAGCTCTGCAATCAGCTTCGTAATAATTTTATGCACCACATTACAGAGCGCAATAGGTCGGAAGAGATCAAACCTATTAGCACCCTCCTCCTTAGGAATGAGAACAAGAAAAGTAGCATTCAAGGCCCGAAGCATCTGCTTGTTATGAAAAGATTCCCGGACAACCTCCACCAGATCCAACTTCACAATTTCCCAAAACTCTTGGAAAAATTCAATAGGGAACCCATCAGGGCCAGGAGCTTTCCCCTTATTCATCCCAAAAACAACCTTCTCCACTTCAGACAGAGTAATCGGGCACATAAGAGAAGCATTCAACTCATTAGAGACCAAAGAAGGAATACAAGAAAGAATCATATTATCCTCAAAATCAGAAGGAGGAGAATCCTCAGTAAACAGAGAGGAGTAGAAATGGCGAGCTTCTCTAGATAAAGCCTGTTGTGAGGATAAAACTAAGCCATCAGAATTAACAAGAGAAGAAATATAACACTTATTCCGATGGGCCTACACAGAATGATGGAAGAAGGCAGTATTCCTATCACCCTCTCGAAGCCAGTCAACCCGAGCCTTCTGTTTCCAGAATATCTCCTCACGAAGTTCCCACTCCTCCACCACTTTAAGAGCCTGGGACTCAGTCTGCCCAAGAGCCTCTGAAAAACCCAAATCTCTAATCTGGCGATTAACAACAGCAAGACGTTCCTGTGCTTCCCTTTTCTTGGCCCGAAAGTTGCCAAAACAAAGCCAATTCCAACGCTTAAGATGATATTTGACACTTTGCAGCTTCTTAACAAAAGAGTACATAGCTGAGCCATAGGCCGGGGCACCATCCAACCACCACTGCTCAATAAGATTATACAAAGAAGAATCACGGAGCCACATAAGCTGAAATTTGAAAGGAGGATTCTTTGGGTTAGGGAAGGGAGAAGCTGAAAACTTAATTGGCCAATGATCAGATCCACACCAGTCAAGAATCTCAGAGCCAATAACTCGGCTACCCCCAACCCAATAACAAGAAACAAGAAACCTATCCAACCACTCGGAAATCGCCTCTGGCCCACTCCGCCTATTATTCCAAGTAAATAAGCCATTAGTAGGTTTAACATCAACAAGAGCAAGAGAGTCCACATTAGCCCGGAACAAATCAGAAGCAAGACCCAGTCTCGGCAGCCCCCCTCTTTTCTCCTCCAGACCCAAAACAGCATTGAAATCACCAGCTAGGATCCAAGGCAAGTAAGGAGCACAGGACCTAACATACCTGATATGGGCCCAAAGCTGGCCTTTACCCCGGAAATCAACTGGAGCATAAACATTACTAACCAAAATAGTCTCACCAGAGTTCACAACAGAGGCCACCATAGAGATAGAGGGCTAGAAATCCCACTAGCAGAGGAACAATATACGAGGATCAAAAACCCAAACATAGAGCTTCCCTTGGGAGCCAATACTGCAGCCACGACCCATTGAACCATCTGAGGACCTGCTGACATAGAAGTCCACGAAGCTTTGGTCCTCCCAGTGCCATGCTCAGGAGAATGAACCCCGATCCCCTTAGCACACGAATAGCTTTCTGACGGGAGGCGCTATTCAGCCCCCTTGCATTCCATGAAAGAATAATCATGAGGAAGGTTGAGAAAAGTGGGTACCAATGGTCTTAACAGACCCAGACTCAACCAAAAAATCCCTAGTAGATTTAATCTTATCTGCATCCTTTTTACGACCAACTTTAGAGGAGTGCTCAAAATGTCCCTTCTTGAGAGGGCGTTGTAGTACCCCTAGATAAGAAACTCCCCGACCTTTACTAGAGGACAGAGCCTCCTTAGCTAAATCAGCTAAAATGATATCCTGTGGGCCAGCAACAACAACTGAAAGCTCAAAATTCTCCTTGCTCGAGGAAGCTGTGTTGCAGGATTGTTGCCCACGGGCCTCGGGCCAGTTGAGGTGGGCAGAGCGCGGAGTTGCCCCTGCCCCAGTGGAGTGCTTGGCCCGGAGTGCACTTACGGAGTGCGTCACCAGCCCTGTGGGTTGCAGTGCTGGCCTGTACGCCGGCGAACCTACGGTGAAGCACCACACACTAATAATTACCAGCGATACCGAGCCATTAAATTCTGCGCGGACCCGGGGGTACCAGCCGCGTACCCGAGCGAACCCCTGAGAACCCACGGCCCAGCACTTCAAAAGTGGGCCCAAAAGTGAAAAAAAAACAATTTTTTAATTTCTATTTTGCTACAAAACCCTAAACGACCCAATATGAGGCCTTTTAACACTAAAGCATTTCATTTTTACCTCTCATTTTGCTCTCTCCATAATTTGTGTCCATCTTAGCATTTTGAAGGGAGGTGATTGCATTTGAAGGAGATCGATTGTGGAGTGGCAAATAGCTTCTACAAAGGAGATTTAAGTGTTCAAGGTATGCATTTAAACCCTATTCTTCAATCTTTTGATGAATTTTTTTAAGTTTCTTAGTTTTTGATGAATTTTTTCAAGTTTGTGAAGAAGTTTTTCAAATATATATATATATTTTTTTCATTTTTTTTATAGATTGCAACAATGGCAAGTAGTCAAAGTTCAGTGGGTGGGGATGGAAGCCAAAAGTTTAAAATTGATAAAGGATCTCCTTTATGGAGACATACCACACGAATTTCACAAATTCCTGGAGGTGGGGGGTTTGTTTGGAAGTGTAGTTTTTGCAATGCACAATATAATAGCTCCTACTACCGAGTAAAACTTCATTTTATGGGCCCTGGTGGTAAAGGGATTAACATGTGTGTGGGTCCAGATAAGAAGGGGTTATCTACTGTACAAATAGCAGGATTTATAAAAGAACAAGAAGATGCCGACAATTCAATTGCAAGAGGAAAACAAACTAGTTATAGTTCCGGAAAGAAAAAACAAACATTACCCACTCATCAGATAGTTACGCCCTCTAGACATCCCTTCTTGTCTATACCCTCTACGGAAGAAGAAGATGAAGAACTAGAAACCACCACCCGCAAGAGAGGTCCATTAGAGAAAGCATTTAAAATGGAGGCAAGAGATATTGCTGAAGAAATAATTGCACGTTGCCTCTATGCCAATGGTCTTCCATTCAACTTGGTGAGATCACCATATTGGAAGGACATGGTGTCAGCAATAAATAGTGCACCTCCTGATTTCACAAGTCCTGGGTATGAAAAGGTGCGTACCACCTTATTGCAAAAATAGAAGAAATATGTAGAGGCCCAACTAAAACCAATTAGAGATTTTTGGGTTGAAACAGGTGTATCTATTGTTTCCGATGGATGGAAAGATTGCAAAAACCGTCCATTGATTAATGTTATTGCAGTGTCCCCCAAGGGGGCAATGTTTTTGAGGGCGGTTGACTGTGAAGGGCAAGTGAAAGATGCAATGTTCATTTCCGGGATTCTCATTGACTCCATAGAGATGGTGGGTAGTGAAAATGTTGTCCAAGTAGTTACGGACAATGCAAAAGTTTGCAGGGCTGCAGGTGCTTTGGTAGAGGCCAGAGATGAGCACATCTTTTGGACACCGTGCACTGTACACTCCCTCAATTTGGTGATGCAAGCAATTGGCACCCAAATAGAGTGGGTGAAAGAAATATACCAGGAGTCTGAGGAGATCCAGATGTTTGTGACAAACCACCATATGGCACAAGCAATTTTCAGAACTTTTTCAACATTGGAATTGTTGAAGGTAAATTTTAAAATTTAATATATTTAGTTTCATTTATCATTTATGTCATGTTTTACATAATTGAATAAAATAATTTTTTGCATTATTTACATATTTTAAATGTGTCATTAACTTACTATTAACATGTTCTTAGTT